>JAQIXR010000053.1:0-65076 GCA_034700825.1 Quadroppia sp. Gr-Ori-00064 | reverse complement strand
AGAGAGAGGGAGAGAGAGGGAGAGAGAGAGGGAGAGAGAGAGAGAGTCTGAGTAGTTAGTAATCAACTCGAAATGCATCCACAATTCTGCCCATTATTAATGCCATACATTAAAAATAATGGTCGAAATAACTTGATTTTAACATGATTTAAGGCAAGGCAACTAACGTTTTGGCGTTGCATTCACGCGATCCACTGCTCATTGCGATCCCAGTGCTCTCTGTGCTCAATACCCATCCATTGCCAATACGGGTGATTCAGTGCCATAACCATTGCCAGCGATGTTTGCACTGTCTGTCTGTGATAATAGACATTGCATTCAATTTATTGTTATTTGTATCGACTAATTGTTTTATACTGTATTACAGACTCTCTGTGTATATGTGTTAAGACTAGTGGAGAGCAATGAGAGCCAAAGAAAGCAAATGATAATTTATTGACAGTATTTGGTATATGCGCTGCACAGACAGCTATCGAAATGCGATGGAACACCACTTTTCATATGGCTATGCATTGATGATCATAATCATAGAGTAATGATAGACTGTCATCATTTGTGTGCCGGTGCCGTCGCTGGCATCGCTGTAGAGCACAGTGCGATCTCAAAGTGAATTTGCAGAAAGTGATGATTACTCACATCATCCCCAGCTCTCATTCGCCCCAACCCATACACCTGTAGTCAGTCTTGAAAATGCAATTGTTATGAATAATAATATTATTTGTTATAAACATTGTATATATGTTTGCACTGAAGAGAACACACGTTTATTAGCCATAAGTTGTTCTCTGAGTTATATTAACCGCAGATCTGAATCATTACAGAGAAATACTGTATAACTATTTGTGAGTTTATTAACTAAAGTAAGCCATATGTAATGAGTGGTATTTCGTGTGCCAAACATCCACTACTCATTCCTGAGCCCAATCCTCATCACACTAGACATTCTCAAAGGGCTAACACTGAGCACTGACAGCATTGCTCTCTAACTCTCTCAATGTATATATCGTTACAGAATTTCTATTACATTATTACAGATCTAATAATTTATAGCATATATACCATACCTGCCATTAGCTCACAATGAGTTAACACAACAATAATATAATACAATTTAGAGTTGGCTTTGGTTTTGGTTTTGGCAATACCGTAAAGATGTGCTCTATGTGTGTGGAACTGTATGTCCAGGTGCACAACCGGTGCTCAAATCCCTTGATTCCAGCTCACAATTGAGCGATTTGTTCTCCCATTTCGTCTAAGTTTTGATGTTTATGTAACTTATTATAAGAGTTTTCAATATATATATTCTCTATGTATGTGTTGGCTCTCTCTCTCTCTCTCTCTCTCTCTCCATATTTTATTATATTAAGAGTAAGAGTGCGAACGAAATGTTTTAGAATAGTTTTGCAAACTTTTTGCTCTCACGGTTTGTTCAGTACTCCATAGGTTGTGTCGGATATAATTTATGTGTTAAGTCTCGTAGAAATGGCTATATTTGCCTCCAATTCCTCCGATGCCTCCTTTCATATACCGTATACTTTCGCAAACCTTAACTCAAAGCTCAACCGATTGTCGACAAAAAAAAAATAATGTTTTCTTTTCATAATCTTTTTTTTCTTCCATTATTTATTGGAAAGTATTTTAAAACTTATATATTATCTAATATTTGGTTAGATTTGACGACAATCGCAAACAACTGCAACAAACGGGAAGAGGAAAACAAAGACAAAGAACTCAATCGAATAGAAAGAGAAGATAATAGTAATAGTTGTGAAGAATCGCTGAAACGGATTGAATCGGTCGCTGAAGAAGAGGTGTCACCGAATGTAAGAATATTTAATCTTTTTTTATTTAATTTAATTATTAATCTATTATTTATTTGTATTGACTTCCTCGGGAGGGGGAGTGGGGCTCGGGATGCCAGTGCTCAGCGCTCGGCAGTGATATTGAGTTGTATTGTTTCCTGCGTTAAAGAGCTTTTGTTATGCAAGTTAGCCATTGATTGCGGAGATTCGCATCAGTGCTGTCAGTGCTGTGTCACAAATGCCTATTCCTATTGACTCCTAAACACTTATAGATAGACTTACTCAGAGCTGAGCACCGGCTGATTGAAGCTATCATTTTCTCGGGATCTGATATTCGGGGGCAAACAGGGCTTTCGTTTCACAGTTGGCTTTACTTTGCTTTTAATGAGCCTTTCTTTTTGAGCGCTCAACGAATGGTTCGGTGTTTTTAATTTGTCGACATTATTGAAAGTGTAGTCCAAGGACAAGGACAAGCTGCCTGTGCCGCGACTATACTACCCGACCAAACTTCAAATACTGATCGCTTACATTTCACGCTCAATGAGTCTATTAATTATAGCCAAAGCATTGGTTCTCAAAAACTTATACTAATTTATTAATTTTCGTATCGCTTGAAGAATAATGTTTTTGTGATTTTTTTCAATACATATCTGAAAGAAATGAACAACGAATTAATGATAGAAAAAACACATTATTTTAAATTTCAAATAAATATTTTTTGCTTAAATTTTTTGAACAAATAGCGATTTTATAGCAATTTTCATTCAATTATCTTTTCAGTCAAACAATTTTGTTTTGTTTGCAGACTTTGATTTCAATGATTTTTTTCGAGTTATTAATTGATTTAACAATTTTTTCAACAATTTTCCCAAAAAATCAATTCCTAATAAATAGCCAAATAACGAGTTTTCCATAAAATTATACGAAAAGACGTTTTGTATTTCCTTTTATTTTATTATCACTTTTTGATTATTGTGTTTTGCATTGGTTTTTGAGATTTTCAATTTTAAATCAAAAAACATTTATCACAGAATCACACGATTTTTGAATATCAAAATATTTATTGTTTTTTTCAAATTAAATATTTGCAGAAAATTGATTGTAAAACAAACCAAAGGAACGGCAAACAAATAATAGCTGCGAACAAGTCATCATTATTTGAGTCTTCATTAGTTGCAAACAATTGCATACAAACAAGTGGTGAGTGATATATAACACTGTTTTTTAAAACAAATATTTCCTTAATTTTAATACAAAGTTATGATTTTTGGACAACAATTGATATGTTTTTTTTTGTTGACAAAAACTAATTATACTTTAATATTGCAATCGACTAATCACTGTCTAATGTTGCCTTGCTCATATATAGCCTTGAACAAATCACAATCCAGTGTCAATTCATCAAAAGCAGACCAGTTCTGGAGTAATGAAATATTATTTTATGCAAAGTAAGTGAAAAACTAATGTTAAACACAATGATATTTATTCTCAAATAACAATTAGAGAACAGTTTGCTTTCAAATAAGTGTCACACAATTGATATGATTCCCAACCAGTGGTAAAGCTTTCCCAATACATACAGTATATGTGTATTTATTGTCAAACAATAAGATATTTTTGAAATAATTTTTCCTTTTCGTTCAATTGGCCTAAAATTTACAAAAAAGGTTTTTAAAAAATTAGAGACAATTGTAAACACAATAATCACAATATATTCTCCTTTATTGCTATTAAAATGAGTTTTGTCTTACGTTTAATGTATTAACAAATAATATGTTAGTCTCTATTCAAGGCCTAAACAGAAATAAATGTCATTATTAATAACGTATGGCTTTATTGCACACATATTACCATCGCATCGATATCTGATTATTATTATAGTTTCTGTTATTTCCTTTCAATTCAATTTTTATTGTCATTCAAGTTATGATAAAATATAAATTTGTTTTAAATATTATCGAAAATCAAAGGACACGAACATTATGTCAGACCATATACAGTGTAAAGCAATGACTATTATTTGGTTTTCATTAAGAATTTTCAATTCACTTTTGACTGCCATTCACTCTAAACCCTCTAATCATCCCATCCTTTGAAACACAGGAACAATAGTTCGGAGCCTTTAGAAGAGAATACATTAAGTGAGAAAATGGCCGAATCGGAGAAGGAGACGAACCGAGAGGTATGTCGTATATCATATGTCCATTTAATGTCTTAAATATGATTAGCGTTTCATTGAATGTCTTTTCAAAAAATAAGATCACATTATATTTGAGTCAAATTTTTTTATAAAAAAAATTTATAGACATTTAAAACCAATATATAGTCAGCGATTAGTTTAGAAAAAGTTGAAAAAGTTTTTCAATTCATTACAAACTTATATTGAAATGAAATGCAATTTCAAAAGAAATAATAATAATACGACAAATGATTTATTGATGAACTGTTTTGTTAACTGACAATCATTTTAGTGAAAATGTGATTAAAATATGTGTTTTTTGAGGCAACACTTGTTTAGCAAAAAGTGAATATATTTTTTGCTAATTCGATGCTCTGTTTGTTTGCATTCACTTTTCAAATGATTACATGCATTTTGAATGTCTTTCATCGCACCCGAATGTGGCACCTGAGTAGTGCAAGCGCGCACCGGGCATTGGGATCATGTCTTAACTATTGGATCCGGGCCCACCAGAAACTGGAGCGTGAAATACAAGAAATTACATGCAATTCCTCTCTATTACTCTCTCTCACAGCTATTTCGAGCCGTGTTTTTTGATGAGAGGGTTGGGGTTAGGGATGACTGTGATTACATGTTTGGCTGTCGAGCGGTTGTATTCACTCATTAATTCATATATTATTACCATTTCGTACAACAAATTGAGAGCGAAATCGTATTTTTCTTCGTTATCATATTGTCGTCGAGTGCTTGCCTTTTTGCGAGCACTTGGAGTTCAAAGTGAACTACGAAACAGTGATTGGAGAGAGAGCTGGAGATGAGATCTCATTTTATGGCACTGTTAGGAGTGAAGGCACTGTTATTTGTTATACTGTTTTATATGGAGTATTGGATGTACTCTTTTAATAATTAATAGCATCGGATTGAGTGCTTATATATACGGCCAGCCCTTTCCAGTGCATCGCTCGTACACTTGATTTGAAAACCTACTCAGTTTTGCAGTTTGTCATTGCATTGCATTGCGTGTAAGCGTTGCGTTAGACGCTAACAGCGTAACTCAGTTAGGGCTTGGATGAGACCTTTCCTCCTTTCCTCTCTTTCCTCACTCTATTGCCAAACATATAATTCTATTGCTTTCTATGCGCTTATAAACAATATATAACTTACAACAGTATAGACTGTACTGAATATGTGTTGAAAACAAATAAAAATAAGACATAACTCGAATATAACACAATAAGCGTTGCTTTATATACAGTATATTGTGTTTGGTATAGCAGTGGTATTGCAGGCGCAGTCATCGAGTGCCCCAATGCCATAGACTGCTGGCAACACACAATCACACATCTCAGCCCCCAATACCGCATCCCATCTCCTCTGCACGAAATGCCATTTCAATAAAGCATTCCATGTTATGTCACAACTTTTATACACTTTTGTTGTATTTACTCTCTATTTATATATTATATATTGAGTGCAAATCTCTGGCAACGATTTTATTACATATATTGACTATATTTCACGTCTTTTCTCATATTCGCCGATAATTGTTAGCAAAGAATATATATTCTCTCGTTTTTTTCTTCTCTCATACAATTCCTTCATAACAGCCATCAAAGTGTTTGTCTGAGCGAAGAGAAGAGAGAAGTAAAAACAATATGAAAGAGAACTATATTTACTGTTGATATTAGCTGTCAGTTTGTGTTGGGATATAATTTCGGTTATTTATTGTAAGCATTGATTTCAAAGCCATTTATTCTAAGCAACAAATTTTTTTACATTATATAAAACACTTTATCAGTAGTGAACCGCCAGTTCATTATCAGTTATTGACTATACCATTGCCTGCGAAAAGTCCAGCGAAATGAATGTCTTATTAATAAAACGTTATTTCGGATCAAAGTTTTATTATATTTCTATCCAATTATTGTTTTGAACGATTGGTAACGAATCAAATATAATGTATTGGAGGCAATAAATAGTCGTAAAACATGTTTAACGAGAGTTATAGATAAAGAATTGAGATATTATTGAACCCAAAAAGTTATCATTTTTATAGCCATTGCTTTATTAATATATTTTTTTTATTTGCTTTTCATACCATTCGCTCATTTGATAGCAATATATCTTCGATATATTCTATGAAATATATGTTTTTTCGGTTCGTCTCTGATTTGCGTCAATAATCAAATTAAATGTAATTATAAATTAAAAAATTATTTATTACAATAAATAGTATTTATTTTTGACACAAAGCGTCGAAAAAGGGAGAACTTGTCTAATATTTTGTTGGAGTCAACCTCTCGTATGTGTGTAGACATCGGTCCCATCAACAGGTATAGGGGTATCGACTGGAACCCAATGAGCAAAGAATTGTGTGTAAAGCAAATGGCAAAAGACCACCCGGCCTGCTTTGCTCTTTTGAGGCTGCCTGTGCCGCACACACCTTTCCATCAATTGCATTGTTGTTGTATTTATTGCTTTACAACTATAGACTTATCTCCCAATCCCTGTGCACATACCGTAAGTGTATTTTATATTAAAGTACACATCGATTGAGTTTGCAATACATGAGAGTAAAAGAAAATACAAATTCTTGTCGTATGATTGAGAATATCAGTTCTGTATCTCATATTGTATTTAATTTATTTCAATTTATATTAATATTTAATCTTTTAATTACTCACAAAAATATATTATAACGCATTCATTGCCTGCTATTAGTCATGAAAAAACAATTTTTATGTTTGAAAATATTTTTCGATTTTTTATATACAAAATATTTGTATATAAAAAATGATTTTTTTATTTTGAATGAATTATATTAAAAAGTTTTACTCTTAGTTAACGCCCAATCATTCGTTGAATTGAGTGCAATGTTGTATGAGTTTTGACATCAATTGTGTATTATATGTAATATCAAAAGTCACAGAATATTCAAGAATTTCTATTCTTCAGATATATCCAGGTCTGTTTGCAGGAGTATTTTGCAACTATTGTATTATAAGATTAGTTACAAAACTAATTCATAACAAAAAGTAACACTTGTTTTGTCTATTGTATGCTCCCCTCAACCACTTGTCTCATACATCCATCTTCACATCACACTCCAAAAGCTTTCCTTCGTGTTCCTCCCTTTCCTCCCATTCCTCTCATTAGAACTTTTGAATGCTATTTAAAAACTTTTCACTACACTATATATGCCATCCATTAGTACTTTTAGTTCATTAGCAATACTATTGAAATGCTGTAAATATTGTATATAAATATTATTAATATAAATGTATTTCATTTGAATCGCAAATACATTAGTGATGAACGAAATTAATTTAAATTATTTTTCATTTAATTCGCATTCAATTCATTGCAATATATTATATATATATTTGTATTTTTATTGAAACGTTGAATCAGTGGTCGAATTGAAGTGGAAATCTATTTTTGAGGAACAGTTATGTGTTTTAGAGATAGAGTGCCGACTAATGCAAAAGTGCAAAGCAATGGAAAAATCGTTTTTTGAATGCTTTTGAATGTAAAAAGTGTTGTAAAAGTAATATGTTTTAAGTAAATTAGGGCTCGTTTTGGCAACTCTTAGACCACAGTCGTATCGTTTGCCTGTTCTTTGATGTGTAAAATTATATGAGGTTTTATTATATGGCGAGTGAATCGGTAGTGTTGTGTCGGGTGCTGTTCATTGTGGCGGTTTATCTCTCAAAAATAATGTTCACCCATTCCTATGCATTTGAATGGCATACGAATATGACTTTAAAATTTCGCTTTTCATATGTTTTCGACACAAACATTGGTTTTGCAGTTTTTTCCCTACATTTGGTTTTCATTTCAGAATCGTTTGTAAAGTTTAGTTCATTTCTGCATCAAAACACTCACTTATACTGTAGTCATGTTTTAATGCATTTAGATTTGTATTATTAGTTGAGTCAATAAATTATTTAAATCATAATACAGTCAAACCTGTATTACGTGAACAGGAGAGGACAGGAATAAGTTTTTCGTCGGACAGTTGGAAAAATAGTGGTTTAGATTGTCATTCAAATAAAGTCGAATTCATTTCAATATTTTTGAAATGTTTTGTTTAATTTTTTTTTTGTTTAACATTAGAAATGTTTTTCAATTTATTAATATATCAGTAATTTTTTGATACGATTTGAGAATATATTAATAAATGGCAAAAATGTTGATAAAAATATTTTAATAATAATATATCTATAATAATAAAACACGAATTCAATACCTCTTTAATGGCTTGTCATAAATGAAATGAAATTTCAGATTAGGTTTCAATTGCTGTTAATTGATATATAGGGCACGAAATGATGTCATAAATGAGTTGATTATATCAATCGCTTTTCAACAATCATAATATCGTATATTAATGGCATTCAATGATGCTTTCCATTGTAATTGTGGCCAATTTGCACAGTACTTAATGGCCAAACAGTACCGGTTCTGTGTTTTGATATGAGCGCAGATATAATGTTCCCTTTTTTTGCATATCAAACGATATTCGTCTCTATTCTTATAATGATATCTCGACTGACAAATACTGATCATCAATGAATTGAATGGCCATTCTCTGCCATCCCTGTGCCCTGTGAGTACAGTATGTGTGCCACGAATGGCCTGCAATACCACCCACTTTCCGATGATTATGATTGTAATCGTTATTACAATCGCTTTCGAAAAATATAAGACTTTTTTCATTTGAATATGTCTTCAAACGCTAATTGTTGGCTATATTTCCTATTCGTCTCCTTTCATATGAATCTAATCGCATGTATATAAGGGCTGAGAGAGAGGCTGAGGTCGAACGGCTGGTGCCAAGTAATGATGTTGTCTTCATTGTATGGCTTGCACTGGATTTGGCTGAGCTCTCCCTCATCACAATTTGCAAACGTCGAGCAAATTGCTTGAAAACTGACGATCAAATTACTCAAGTAGTGATACAATCGCTGTACGAGTGCTTTAAATATAGGTATTGCTGTTATTTATAAAATAAAAAGGCCTTTCATTTATGGCTATTACTGTGTGTTAACAAATCTTTTCAGAATTGAACGCAAAAATTCACAACAAAAAAACATTTCACTTTAACTCTTAATAATATTCTGCTCTTTTGAATGTGAAAGCATTGAATAAATTGTTTGTATTCACAATTGAAAACAAAGAGCGATTTTTTTACAGTGAATTTCTACTCAATTTCATTCCAGAAATTACTTTAAAACTCAAAATACTTGTGCTTTTGTAGTGATTATTACGAGAGAGGAATATAATGGACAAAACGTAAAACAAATTACATATATATATTTCGACTATATTTTTGTCGACTGAATATTGTATGCAATTTAATATGAATACAAAATACAGAATAATATTAATTAAAGCGAAATGTTTTGCAATTTGTTTTTGAGATCTCGTGTTGAGATGTTCTGTCGTCTGAATAATCCCTTATTTGAAATTAATATTTTTTTCTGTGGTATATAATGAGCTGGGAGTCTATATTCTGGTGAAATTTAGATAATAATAATTTACGTAAAGTAATGACAATTAGCCGAACGTCATATTTGTTGGCTTTCATATGTTTGCCACTGAAATAAGTGGTACATTAGTTGTCATATCTCCCTGTACTTCGTCGTCGAGTTAGTGGTGAGAAGGCTTTGGTTGTGTTTTTAATATACTTTCGCCTCATTTCTCAAATTGTGTGGCATTTAATCCCAGTTAAGGCCTCCGTTTGTTTGGTCGGTTGGCTGTGATTGTGATTGTCTTTGTTTTTCGTCAAATAATCTGTTCGTTTCATAACGTTCACTGTCTTTCAATAGCGCCCATCGTTTTGTATTGGGTTCGTTAGCTCATGAATATTCATTAAACTGGGCTTTAATAGCACAGCCCTCACTCTTAATAACGATTAGCAGCCGTTTGGTCTATACGTCTATAAGCCATAGTCGTTGACTTATGGCATTGCATTTGCTCTGTTCGGTCGGCCATCGCATCCAAAGCTATTGCATTCAATAGCTGTGTAACTCTTTGAGCGCAAAACTTTTAATGTCTTTTAAACGTTTTCGTAGTTTAACTTTATGTGCGCTCACCCGAAAAATGCATTCCAGAGAGAGACGGGAGAGAGAGACTCACTCTTCGCCGAGACGAAGGAGAGGCAGGAGTGGGAGAGGAGGAGAGGGAGACTAAAAATTAATAATCTTTTCATCCCAACAGAAACTAAAGTTAATTTATTTGTGTAAAGCTTTGATAACTATTAGAATATTGTGTTACATATACACTGTAGGAGTACAGCCATTGCCAGCCCCTGATGTTGTGCATGCATTGATGGGCATTGTGTTTGTGTGGAGACAATGGCAAAGACAATGGCGAAGACAGTGCCAAAGAGTGAATGAATGGTCATATTATATGCATAGATAAACACTAGCCATAAAACAGTTCGCCTTTTGTTTTCACTTTTTCAATGCTTGCGATGAGAGACAAATAATAATTATTTAACCGAAATAATCATCATTTCAACCGATTCTCTATTCTATCACATCTTTCACTCATTACAGATATATGTTATTACACTTTAAGGTAGTCTTCATTCAAAATGAAATGCTCTTATGTTTTATATAACATGTCTTTCACTGTTTAAATGAAGTTCACATAACTTATAAGCAATGAAATTGTATTATATTTTTTGTACACAAAAAACATGTCATTAATTGTTTTAAAGAGAGAGTTATGAATAAAAATGAGTTTTGAAACTAAAGAATTATAAAACAAAACTTTTCTCTTCAGTCTCTCTGATGACATGTACTGTAAGTTAAGTTCAATTCTTAAATAAAATTCTTATCCAAGTCTTAATGTGTGACAAAAGATGGAAAAAATGGGGCAAACATTGAGACAAATGTTGAACTGATAGACATTTGCATGAGTTATGTTAAAACACAATTTGAATGTCGAGTTTTGCAGTGATTGCTGCGAAATGGGATGACATGACAGCCCAATATTTTATAACTGTATACATAACACACTGAGAGCACCGGTACATTAGTGCCATCACATACGAACACTGGGAGCAGAGGTTGTGGTGAATCCACTTATAAAATGTGACTAACGATGTGAATTGAGTAACATTTTTGGAGAGTTTTCACTCATTAGTAGACATAGAGTACATATAATGTGAAGTAAAGCACAAGTTTTCATTCAGATGAGACACGATCTGTACAGCCATTATGTTTTATAAAGTGCTCTTTCGCTCTACTATTGAAGGCATGGGTCAGTCTATGCGAGCCATGCATTTGAATAGTTAACAAATGATTGTATTATTGTTTGATTTAATTTAAAAGTTAAAAACTTTTACTACTTTTGCACTCGTAATCGAATAGTGAGCACATCCTGTCTTTGCTGAGTCTATAGCATAAAGAGTTATAACAATATATTGTATGTGTTATTCATTAATAATTTCTGCATCAATTCCTATAGGATCTGATGGCACGCTTACTGTGCAGTGCTTACTGTGTGTGTGCCCTCACTGTGCCTTACAGTGCCTTAAACTTTACAATCAATGGATTTGTATAATAATGAATGTATTTCTATAATAACGATAACACATAACTGAACGCAAATGTTGTCTTTAATGTCTTATGTGATGATAATGTACTCTTGATTTCGATTTTCGGTTACCATTGTCTTTGGCAGTCGATGCCAGCGATTGATCGCAGCACAAGTGTCTGAGCTTTAGGTCAGCCCAATGACAGCGCCCAATGCCATTCAGTACATGTACGTGACGGTGCTATTGTGAGGAAATCATTAACTATTATAAACTCACAGAAAGGGAGACTATATTTAAATGACTTATAAAATATATATTGAATTATGTCTGCAATACATGTTTTGCACAATTTTTATGGAAACCAATGCAGGCCTTCGGCGGCGAGTCATGTCTTACCGGATATACTAATAGCCAATGCATAGCCCAATGATGTGATATCGGCTATAAAGAGAAAGAGAGCGAAATATAAGTTTTTATATCTATTTTCATCGTATAATAGCCTCTCATTCCGTGTCTATGCATGTATTGCACAACCAATTGTCGATGGGGTCCAAGGCTTAGCACTCACTGTTTCTGTACTCATTCACTCAGTCACTCAGTCTCTCTCACTCTCCTCTATCGCAACCTCTATTTCGTTTAGCATTTGGATCCACTGTTGATGCCTGTGCTGAGTGGCCTCTTGACGTTCCACAACATTGGTTGTATGCGAGCCGCGGATCGGTTTGTAAAAAGCCGGTCAATCGCTATGAAAGACTGAAACGCTTTTTGTTGTTTGTGATGAGTTATGTCATATATATTGCAACTGTTCTCAACTGCAAGTGCCATATGTTGTGCCATAACGTCGTCTCCTTTAGAGCACATTTCTCTGACTTTCCTTACTTTCCCACATCAATAGCAGTCAGTCTCTCCTCAATGACATTCAGGCATTTCAATCCCATTTCAATCCCGGTTCAAAACTGATAAGAATTGGCACAAAAATTGGCGTTTAATCGTTTGATGGCAAGAATTGTGGCCAAACTTATTGTCATTATTACTATATTATTATTATTTGTTCTTTTGGTTGAAAATCATTTGCATTTCACTCATAGGTATCAGTGTTTCACTGTTAGGACAGGCAATAAATATACAGATAAAGACCTAATAATTCATAACTCAATTAAAATGGAAAATAGTTTACAAAAACACCTGAAAATCGAAATATTATTTCGCTATAGAATTGTGAAATCAATTAATTAATAATTAATATTAGCCTCAATTGATGTAAGGAATTGTTGTTCAATCAAATAGAGTACAGTATATGAGGTGTATGTGTGTTATGTATAATTTGATGCTATGCTCTGCCAGTGCTCCTACCAGTGCTCTGCTATACTATAGATGGTGTTTAACCTCGTTTTTTATGTCATTTGATTACGATTTAATGCTTCAAATACTTCTATCTCACTTCGAGCACATCCCACAGACCTATCATTTATTAAATATTTTGCAATACTTTTCATTATTCTTATTATAATTACATCACTTTGTGATCAAATGATTACTTTTGAGAAGTTTTTTGTTATAGAGTTTTGTGTCTAAAAAAATATTCTTTGTTACCCAACAGTCGAGCGCCACAACAGATGATAATATTGTGGTCAATATGAAGAAGTGCGAAACGGACGAGAATTCCAATCATTCATCAATTGATGGATCGATGGATCCGTTTTCACTCACCAAAACGACACCCTCTGAGAACAGTAGGATCGTTAAGGAAAAGGAGGTTAGTTTTTGGGATGAGTTAATGTCAACACAATATATATAATGTTTTATTGAAAAAACAAAATCGACTTAAAGTTAGACTCTATTCACCGATACAGTAGTGAAACATTGCATACAAAACGAATGCCTCCTCTTTTGCCTCAATTTCCACATACTGTTCCCCTTAAACTGTATTTGCACTGTTCGATAGCTTTGACTAAATTTTGATCATTTGCTTACTTTTGAATCTATTGCTTAACACTAATTGATTGAACGCTTCTCCCAATTCTGGTGCAGATCTCACGTCTTGTCGACGACATTCATAGATTGCAGTCCACTATAATAACCCTCAAAGAGACTACCGCTTCTCAGGTAATACTAAAGGAATGGCTATTATTAATACTTAGGAATTGCTCCAAAACTAACATCAGGCTTGAAGTTTGTTAGGGGGCTGGGATCGGGGGGTCGGGTACTAATGTAATCACCACAAAGAGCTTAATTAGATATAAAATGTTTAATTATTAATAAGTGGCTAATGGAGTGACTGTCCGTAAAGCACCAGCACAGCTACCAGTGCAAAAGTGCTGAAGACTTTGTTCTGAATTCGTTGATTGAAATTAGTTTTTGTTTTTTATTTGTGAAAAATATAATTAAATTTCGGCAACTCTTTCACAGATATCACAACTCGAAGAGATTTTGACGCAAAAAAATAAAATAATTAAACATTTAGAGGAAAAACTTGAGAAACAAAGAGACTATGAAGACATCAAACGTGAACTACAAGTGCTTAAGGAAGAGTTGGGTCACATCGGCTCAAATGCATTGCGTGAACACAACAAACCATTTGAGATGTTTTTGTTGGAGAAGACGAAAGCTCTTCACTCGGAGAACACGGCTCTGAAGGCGGCGAACGTGGAGTTAGGAAACTCGTTGCCAAGACATCTGATACCGCCATTTATGCCACAGTTCCAGAGCTTAGGCAATGTCGAGACCTTTGGCTCAATGCTTGGCGAAGAGATTGTCAGCTCGTATGCCAAGGCATTCAAGCACAGGGAGGCAATGCTCATCCAAACCAACGACCAAAATAGTTCGAACAACGCCACGGGTTCGCCATCACCGCCGCCCACCTCTAACGATGAGGGGGACGCCAAGTCCACTGGCAGTGTAGGCACGCCTAACAGCACCAGTGCAATAATGGACAGGTGTATCGATGAGCCGATTGTCAACCATAGCAGTAGTCCGACCAGCCTTGACATTGGTGGCCACACCATAAGTCAGGGTCTGTCGCCGCAGGCAATGGGCACCCAATACGAGAAATTGCAACAACTCTTGAGACTGAATGTCGAGAAATATATGAACGAAACGTTGAATACATTGAATATCTCGCGCTGTGTTCGGGAACTGCTGTCCGTCCATAACATCGGACAGCGTTTGTTCGCTAAGTATGTGTTGGGCTTATCTCAGGGCACCGTCAGTGAACTGCTCTCCAAACCCAAGCCCTGGGACAAGTTGACTGAAAAGGGTAGAGATTCTTATAGAAAAATGCATGCCTGGGCTGCGGACGACCGGTGTATATATAATCTCAAATCACTCGTTCCGCGGAAAGGTATCATTCATTTCATACGTTTGGCTCTGATTTCGATAACTTATATTCATTGATGATTTTGTAGGTAAAGAGTCTTCGGCTTATAAACAGGAAGACCCGGCCGCAGAGGAACGGATCGCTCAGATATTAAGTGAGGCGCAGAGATCAATGTTGAGCCCCAACAAGAATGGCAGCAGAGGAGGAATGCCAGCAATGGTCAACGGAGACACACTTCAGATAAAGAATGAGAAACTGATTGATAACCAAAATGAGACAAATAGTGATACCAGTGATAGAGAAGACAAGTGCGACCGACCATCGCCTGGAAGTGCCGCCGCATTGGCCTCCCTTTACAGGGGAGACACCGCTCGACGAATGCTTAGGAAGTTCGAGAACGACGACATCCCACAGGAAATGGTGAATCGTATATATCAGGAAGAGTTGGCCAAACTTATCGGCCAACAGGTGGAGGAGGGCTTCCGACACCCGCATGGGTACGATAGGTCGCAAGAAGAGGTACGCCAAGCGTTAGCCATCTATCATCAAGAGTTGTCACGCCTGTCCCAAATCGCATCGGCGGGCACTCACGCATCGAATGTGTCCAACTCTGAGATATTCGCCCGTTTCACCGCCGCATCGGCTGCTGCAGCCGCTGCCGGTCTGGTCAATGGCGCCAATTATCTCACATTACCTCAACTTTTAGACCCATCCCTCGCACTGGACGCCAGACTCCGAACTTCAGACAAACAGACAAATGGAAGCACTCGAGAGTTAAGAGAATTGAGCTCTTCTTCGTCGCCATCGGAAGCGGATGTGCGCCACTCGAGTGCCTTCAGTCTTGTTCGGCCGAAGCCAGAGGTCGGCGGCGGTCATAATAAACAATTTTCGTCATCCCCTCCCACGGGGTGTGCGCTAAACGGGTCTCTAATTAACAATAATAACAACAATAGAGAAGACATGAACTTAGTTGAGGACCTGAGCTCTTCAGCATCGCCTCTCCAGAGGATGCAATCGATCACGAACTCACTGTTGACCCAGTCGTCGATGCCGTCGGTGCAGTCGACGCCCAACAGACCGGCCAAAGCGGTGTTACCGCCGATAACTCAACACCAGTTCGATCAGTACAACAACTTGAATACCGAAGACATCGTCAAGAAAGTGAAGGAACAGTTAAGTCAATACTCAATTAGTCAGCGATTGTTTGGTGAAAGTGTGTTAGGCCTATCGCAGGGCTCGGTGTCGGACCTGTTGGCCCGGCCCAAGCCCTGGCATATGCTCACGCAAAAAGGCCGCGAACCGTTCATACGGATGAAGATGTTCTTAGAGGACGACAATGCCATCCATAAGTTGGTCGCGAGTCAGTACAAGATAGCGCCTGAGAAGCTTATGAGGACAGGCAGCTTTGTGGCCGGACCCACCGGTCCGACGATAAGCCCGGTGATGGCGCATATACCAAACGCGACGACTCCCACGTCAATCAATTCTAGTTCAGCGATAAAGTCGACCGCTTTCAAGGCACAGGAGATGTCGCCGGTGAAGGCGTCCGACACTTGCAGACAATCAGTTAGTCCGGGCTTCTCGGACACGGCCGGCCATCGGTCGAGCACATCCACGCCCGAGCACCACATGAACAGCTCGTCCACGACTGCCATTCACTCATCATATTCGTCATCAAACACTATAACCCGTCGTCTGAATCAACCGCTCAGTACTCACAGCACATCCAATCTGAGTCGCACCACATCCTCATCTCTGGCATACATCCAGCCATCGGTCTATGAGATGGCGGCGCTCACCACTGATCTCGACACTCAAGTTATCACAACCAAAATCAAAGAGACTCTAATGGCACACAATATCGGACAAAAGGTTTGGCGAATAAGAGATTAAAAGACACATAAAATATAACTTTTTTTTGTTTCGATCAGATCTTCGGCGAAGTGGTCCTCGGCTTATCTCAAGGCTCTGTTAGTGAACTGTTATCGAAGCCCAAGCCCTGGCATATGCTTAGCATCAAAGGTCGCGAACCATTCATACGAATGCAGTTATGGTTAAATGATTCCCAAAATATCGATAAATTGCAAACTCTTAAGAATGAGAGACGAGAGGCCAATAAGAGACGGCGCACTCATCTCGACGACATGGGCTCAGGCATCAAACCCCTGGGCGATAATATTTATAACTTCTCAAACAATTTCAACTCATCTCCAAATCCATTAACGCATACTTCATCGAAGTCACTGTTAGGGCGAACCCCTTACGGCTCACCCGCGGCCAAAAAGGCACGCATACTGTTCTCCGAAGAGCAAAAGGAGGCGCTGAGAGTGGCCTTCTCTATGGATCCCTATCCGAGTACCACAACCATCGAGTTTTTGGCCTCTGAACTGAATCTATCGTTGCGCACAATCACCAATTGGTTCCATAACCACCGAATGAGACTTAAACAGATAACCTCTTCCAACAACGACGACAACGGTTCCAATCAGAGCCAACTTCCCTACAACATCGGTAGGGATGGCGTCAACTTTGATCCGATTCAGTTTCGAGTCCTATTGACGCAAAGGTTGGCCAACATTCGCATGAATAGCGCCAACCCTTCGTCTCCATCGCACAGATCCAAGTATTCGAGTTTCTACTCGACATCTCCCGTCAGTTCCCAAATGTATGCCAACACAAACAGCTGCTCATCTCCCGGTTCTTCGATACAAGAGGACGAAATGGGAACACTCGACCTTTCGATGGCTAGTCATCAAATCAAAGACTTAAACAGACATTCGCTGTCTCTTAACGACGACTCCGACGCCAGTGACGACGGATCAGATGACGAGTCGGTGGAACTGGATTTGAGTAAGACTTCCAGAAATATTGGCAGCAGTAGACGAAAGCCCCAACACGTGACCAGTTCGAGCTCCCGACGCAAGCCAGCACAACCACAATGGGTAGACCCGGGCCTCGAGTTCTCGGGCGATGAGGACGAGGACTATGCGGACGACGGTCTGAGCGATGACATGATGGACGACGAAGACGGCTATGATTTGGGCCAACGAAGAGATGAGATAATAAATGGCGTTTGTGTTCGACAAACGGATTACGATATCATCAGAAATAAAAGACGCGATTCGTTGGACTCGGACCACAACGACACCGTTAGGATCGAACCGTCCGGTGGCCTCGAAGGCAATTTCCGAACAAAAATTGATGCAAAAAATGGTAATGAAAGACAAAATACTATTAAACGAATGGAGAAGTGTTTAGAAGAAGACGAAGAGGGTTGGGATGAAGACGACTGTTCGTCGGACGCGAGAGCGACGAAAATGGGATCTATTAATGACGACAATGTCTTAGAAGAATGCGTTCAATAGTATCGATGGTGTCATCGAAAGTTGTGTTTAGTATTTGGTTAACTATTTATGCAGTTCTTTAACAAACAATTCTGAAACGGACTGGTCTTGGAAATGATAATCTCCAAGTGCTTTCTCCCGGTGTAATAGATGGGTGGCCTTAAAGCTCATTTAATGATCAGAAGAACATTTATTTTGAATTTTTTTTCTTCAAAAAGTAAAACACAAAACAAAATAATAATAAAACAAAAAGTGATATAAAAAAGCAAATGAGAAATGAATTCAATATACAGTTTGTATATAATATGAGAGGTTTTGGGTTTTTTTTGTCAATTATGTGATATACTTAATTGCCAATACATTCTCAATGTGTACCAGTACTTGTATATTACCATGGTCAATATTGAATCAATTTTATAATATTCATGTAAAGCCCCTAAGATTTCCAATTTTTGCTTTGTTTGTAATTATCATTCATTGACTTTTTGATCATTATTTGAATGCTTTGAAAACAACACAAAAAATCGTATTTAAAACAAAAACTTTTTCATTCAAAAACTGATGTACAGATCGTTATGAAAATAGCCGGTAATTATTTAAAGCAATTCTTTTCACACAAATATTTTTTTGCATTTTTTATTATTATTAAATAATTGAATTTAATTATTATTATTCATTAGAATTGATTTTTAAGACAAATGATTGAAAATATTTTTTTTCTGTTAGTTATAATACAGTTATAATATTAGACGTCTTTTTAGTAGTTTTTGAATTTTGAATTTCATTGAAATAATTATTATATAATAATTTCATTCTTATAATAGAGTAATGATCTGGTGATACATATTTGACAGACAACTGAAGAGTTCTTTGCGAAGTGTTATCTACTTATGAGTGCAATAGAGAGTAGTATTAATTAGTGTTTTTTTTAATGACAAACACATCAGACAATTGTTTAGCAATTTTTATGTTTTTTGTTGAGGAATGACATCCAACCGATCAATCAGTACAGCATAACAATAAGGAAAGTGCTCTTTCAGTGAGCACTCCTCCCAACACTAGTCGCTCTATTTTTTTGTATTATGGTTTGCAGTCCTTTCTCTAGTCTTTTATTATTCGCCTCTTCTTTCGATCGCTTCATTAGATTCTTATATGAAAACTCTTTCAATATATTTGTTAAATAGAAAACAGTTTATGACTTATATTATGAAATCGGTGGTCTGTCTAAGGAATGGTGCGAAAGCCCGGCTGTAGTTATACTGAAATATCACAAAACAATTTTCTCTATGAAATAGTGAACAAATAGAAAAAACATTTTCAATGAAGAAAATGAATGGAATTATTGGAAATAATATCTATAAATATCCGGTGCAAACAAAAAAAAGTTTTTCAAACTTCCAAATAATATGCCTTTTTATGGCAATCCATTGAATCTATCGCTCACTCAGTCTTTAATTTTTCTACTCATTCAATAAAGGGGTCAAAAAATGAAGAAATAAATTATTTATATTCAAAATACATATATATTATTATGCATTGAATTGAAAGCCAAAGATTTTTCTAAACAAATATCGAAAACATTTAAACACAAAAATGACTGAAAAGTTATTATTTATTATAATTGCTATGAATTGAATTGATTGGTCTGTTCTG
Organism: Quadroppia sp. Gr-Ori-00064; assembly: GCA_034700825.1. Classification (NCBI taxonomy): domain Eukaryota; kingdom Metazoa; phylum Arthropoda; class Arachnida; order Sarcoptiformes; family Quadroppiidae; genus Quadroppia; species Quadroppia sp. Gr-Ori-00064. The sequence goes on along the minus strand of JAQIXR010000053.1, from coordinate 45,233 downwards.
TCAAATGTCTGAAGAGTAGAATAGGATATAATTTGTACAAAAAATTGTAATTTATTTCAACACAAAAAACACAGGACTGCTGTTTCGGGTGCTCTCACAGGACAGACATCACAGACATTTAACGGGCACTCATTTAAACGAAACGAATGAATAATTTTTTATCAGAAAAAAATTCATGTAAAATATGACTACAGTTTGGATGACGAACATTGAGTGACAGGAGTTGTTAAGTAGTTATCAATCATTGAAGTAATAACTTATAATTGCCAACAAAGTTGGTCTGTAATTAACATTAATTATTATTATTATTATTATTGATATTTTAAAGGAAAAGTCAATCAATTAATTGAATTGATATCAAAACATATGATATTGTGAAAAGCACTCAACAAATTGATTGAATCCAATTGATTGGTCGATACTTTTATACGACTTTTTGTCATCGTTTTAACAAATAATCAAATAATATAATTATATTAATTATAAAAACAAAAAATTGAAATTTGCTCTACAATTGTGTTATCATTAAAATCATTAAAATATTCAAAGTTTTTATTTAAATGAAACAAAAAAATATGAATTTTAATCATAATTTCCCGGTTTCTCAGACATAAGGGCTGACTATATCCGCAATCATTTAATTATTTTTAATTTTTAATGAAAAAACATTAAAATTTTTATTATTTAAAAAAATATTAATAATAAAAGTGTTGAAAATTTTGAATAATTTATTTACAATTACTTTTAAATTGAAAACAAATTTGTAAATTATTTTTCATTATTGCTATTATATTCTGATCTTTTGAATTAATGTTAAAATATATTATACGGTATATAATAATAATGATAAGCGACGAAACAAATTGTTTTTCTCCAAAATATATCTTCAAAAAAAATATTACAAACAAAAATAAATTCTTTAAAAAACCTTTTTTTGTGCAAAAGAATATCAATTGTTTTATAATAAATATTAGTGTAAAAGCTTTAGGCAATAGTATTGTGAAAAAAGACATATTACTTAATATTGCACTGAAATTATTATATGATTTTTAGACACAATTTATTAAACAAATTGCAAACAAAAAAATATAACAAAACCAATGATTAGTTAAACATAAAATTCAATACAAATAAAAAGGTTTTTAATCTAAAAATTTGAAACCATTTTGTGCTAAAAACAAGTCATGAAAAAAATTAAACGAAAGTCTGATATAATAACATTGAGACAATTTAATCTTGAACATTTTTGTGTAATAACCACATTGTATTGGACTTGACTTATTGTGTGATACATTTGGAGCTTGCCTTCATTGATACAATTGATCTTGAACATTTGGAAATCGTTTTTGTCTATTATAAACAATTATTGATTATGTAATAACCCGTTGCCTTATTATCAAGTTTTCAAACAAAAAACAAAACAAAAACAAAACAATTGATTGAAAAATTTATTGACAAATATATAGTTAAAACACAATTATTATTATTATTATAAGTTATATATAAAGAAAACGAAATCCAAAACAGAATTTCACTTATAATTATTGAATACCATAACACGTGTCGTCGCTCTCGAAGTGTCTGTTATATAATATATAAGTTATAATATATAAGAATAATATATATATATAAATATTCTGCTCATTGCCTGTTGTGTCCCATTCTATACATTTGATAACAGAATAACGAAAACCAATAATAATGTATATCTTCTTATATATAATATATCAATCATTTCATTTCAATTCAAATATCAAATAATATTATATTATATGGAAATTGAATGAATCGATGAAAAGTTGTTTCTCCCAGAACACACTCTCTCTATATATGACTCTATTTGCTTATGAAAACAATTCATTATAATGTGTGTAATGTTTGATATATTTCTCCACAATTCAATTGAAATTCAATTCTCATTATACAGTATTTCGCGATATTTTTACTTCCATTACTTAAACTCAAAAATTAATGAATGAATAAATAAAATACTTATATATTAATTGTCATTAAGTTTTTCATTCATTTTCATTGACTTTTTTAATTAAATTATTTTTTCTGCTTTAAATCTTCCCATAAAATCACTCGACTGTCAAACCCATCACTCAATGGCTTTTTTCGTATAGTAATCGTATGGTAAGTAGCGTTTCAACCGGTGCTTCCGGTTTCACCTTGCTTCTCAAGGAATCAACTCATTTCTCCCGGCTCAACGATGATATCCTTCCTTGATATGGAGAACTCCAGGCAGAAATATATTAAAATTAATGTTAAATATTCGCTTATATTATATTAAAGTTTAGTTTTTCATTTGAAACACATTTATATTTCAAATACAATTCAGTTAACAATTGATATAATTCTTTACTCAAGTTTTAATTGTTTTTTATGTTTTGAATTTTTTTTAGTAAAAATCATTTCAAAATTAATTGAGAAATTCAGATAAAAAAAGTGTTTTGACTCAAGCAAATCTCAACGAATTTTTCATTGAATTTCTTGAAAAAAATACAGAAATTATATTCTAATCCTTTCACTAGGAATGGTATGAAAAATGTTTGCATTATAAACAGGACACCTGTATCACTGACTACTGTATATTGACTTCACTGTAACTTCACATTCACTGCATTCTTGGCTGCGATTCTGTGCCGAAGTGGTGGTCCCAAAGGACAGGTGTGGCCACCTATGGGCCACTGTATGCAACTAAATGAGTAGTCGTTTCACTGAAAACATTGCTATGTTTTGCAAAAAAAACTTTTAAAGCATTTCTTGTTTTCAAAGCCACGTGTTGTCCATTGTGTAGGCATTGTATAGCCGTGTCTTTCAATGACCTGCTCTTTGAATATCTTTGATCATTACAGACATTGCCATCGATTGAAAGGTAAGAGAATAGCGAAGAGTGGATTGAATGCTCTTTTTGTCAAATATAATGTATTTAATAATTAATTGCAAAATGTTTTCAACGACTTCATTGCGACAGACATTGAATGCAGACATCAATTGATTGTATTTTTGTTTGATTTCGCTTTGCATTTGAAATCACATTTTTGTCGTTGAATATGGTTTTAGTCATATATTAGATGAACAAAAAAAATTGAGTTTTTTTTGTTGAAATAAACATTTGTTTTGAAAATGCTTTGAATGTTTCACATATGAAATGGTTGTGAAAAAAATGCAAAAACAATTGATTGAAAAAAGTATTAATAGTTATCATATGTTAGTCTAATATCGCATTTCAACTACTCTTGAGTTTGTGTTTCAAATGATATATTTGTTTCAATTTTGTTTAATATTAACAACAATTTAACTTTAAATTAAGTCAGCGCTCGTCTGTCTGCGCATAGCCCTTGCCTACCAGTGCTCAGCATAAGCCCAAGGCATGGTATGTGTTGGTATATGTGTATATTCAGACAAATTCCTTATAATACTCTCTCTATAGCTCTCTCTATAACTGATTACTGCTTTGTAAATATGAATAATTTGTATTTGTGTTAATCCATACCAACTATTAATAAGGTTGGACTGACCTAAACATACTGTGCTCTCATTGGAGAGTATTGAATGGCCAAATGAGTGGCCGATTGGATGTGTTTATCGTGAATGTAATGTATGTCTAAAGTGAACATATGTTAGCATTTGTTGCACTCTTTTCGCTATAATAACCGTTCATATAATACAACAATTGATTGATTTCTTCTCAAATATACTGTAAATCACATTTGAATTGCAATTTCTAAACACAAATGAATTTCTCATTTATTAAAATACAACAATTTTTTCATATCTTATGTGATATTCCTCTATATCTATATCTGTGTTCAACTCTTCAAATACTTTTAATCATGTAATCCTATGTCGACGGAAAGGTAGATAATTTTGTATAAAAATATATTTTTAAATAATTGTTATATAATATAATTTTTTTTGCATTTCTTTTCACTTTTTTTCTCAAATTTTTTGATAACATTTTCATTCACTTTAGTTATTATCAAATGCTGTGAATTAAGATTGCATTCACTCTTTGACTCAATTCCGGATCACTTGAAACAATAAAATAATTTTATCATTAATTTCTTAAACACACAAATAGTGATTAAAATAAAAAAAGTGTAAAAGAAATTCACTTTTAATATTCAATTACAAAAAATGGTTTTTTTAGTGTAAAAGTTCACAGATTTGTCGACTGTTTAATATTAGTGATCAAAACATGTTTTTAAATATGTTTTTCAATATTTTTTCAACTTTTTTTTCAGGCCATTAATTGGTATTTGAATTTGTGATAAAAAAAATTTCTTCAAAATTATTGCCGAAAAACATTGAACGTTGAAATTATGTAAAAAAGTGTTTGTCCAATGAATTGCTATATGTTTTTCAATGCATTTATTCATTCGTTAATGGATTGAAAGACTGTCAGAACGTATGGCAATCCGTTTACACCGCGTACTCATAGCCTGTGGTTTACCAACAATTTTAGCGATCGTTTCGTTTTATTGGCTCAAAAGGAGAAGAAAAGCCGTTTTCCACAATCCAGACCATATCACAGCCCAAGAGACCATCGAAGCAGACAATCCCATTGAGGCCGAGATCGACCTAACCTTTCACTGTTCATCGTTTGGAGGACTGGAAGCGAATCAAAGCGATTGTTACTATCGTTTGAATACAGAATATAAGATGCAATTGAAAGACAATGGAACTGTCGATGCGTGCAGTCATCGCACCGGTAGTGAAGAGTTGAACTCCAATGTTAGCATTCGTTCAGACGATAGTTCCGCCACTAATAGGCAAATGCATTGCAAAACTGGTGGCAATGAATGCAAAGCCACTGATAATGAGTTTCATTGCAAATATAGTAATTTAAATGACGACAAAATTGTTGTCAAATTGTCTAACATTACCATAAATGAAGACAATAAAGACATTCAACGAAAAGGCGAAGACATTAATGTAATTATCGGCGAAAGAGATTCAAAATGTGATAACTCTTGTGAAGGCGTTGATCGAAACGGATCTCAAACACAAACTAATGATAATAACAATGAATTTAATGAATGCAAAGTTATTTCATTAACTGATGGCACCGGTAGTCATAGAATAGTTAGCCATGCCTTGGGCTCTGAAAAGTCCATTGATTGCAATGTAGGCGTCAATTGTGGTAATGGCGATGTGATGGCCATGTCTGAGACGGCACTGGACGTGACCTCCTCGGCCTGTAGCTCATCGGCGTCGTGTCCGTTGGCCAACGGCTACGAGAATGGGGACGTCTATCACAACTATCCCGACTCTGTGGACAATGGTATGGGCCATAGCCCTCCCCACAGCTTCCTCTCCGACAACCATTCAGAGGTCAGTCGTGTTTTTCAATGTCTATGTCAAACCGAAAGCCGTTATCACTGATTGGTGTCTAACATAACATTATTCTTGTGATTGACTTTTGAGTGTTAAATATGTTTACATTTCGGCTATAATCACATTAAGCGCAAAACATATGCTATGATTGAAATGCATTCAATTCTATGCCATTTGTATGTAATCTCTCTCTTCATTTGCCTCACTATTTTGTGAGCACAAGTAGTTCTTGTGCTATAAATACATACAATTTATTGATTTGTTTCCGAATTCATATTATTTTGAAATATAAACCAATTCTGTAATGAATTTTATTATGAAATGAAATCAAAGTTTTTAAATATTTAATGCTTATTCCGAATGCACTTTCAATTTAAGCCACCAAGGTCTAATTACTGTGTAGGCCTGTAATGCATGATCAAGGTTCAAAATCAATAACTTGGCTTTTTTTAATGCAAACAAAGCCAACAGTTTTTTACTAAAGGTTTAAAATTTCTTTTAAAAGACAGTGACTTTTGTTTGAATGAAAATAATATCCAAACAATTGATGTCTTTTCTTGACTTTAGTTACGCGTTGACCAAAATATAGATCAAGTTTTTGTTGTATTTAATGAAATGTTTTTATTTTAATCCGTTTATTGTATTTAAAAATAACTATAATCTCAAGAAATATAACGAAATATTCTTCTAATGTTTTTTTATTGGGTATAAAAACCAATGAAAAGTACTTTCGTTTACTTATACCTATCGTTTACAGACTTATTGAATGGATTTAAAGTTAAGAAAATACAACATTTTGTAAAATATTTTTTTTTGCTCTAAAGGGGATAAATATTTTGTTTTTCTTGAAATGCGATTCTTTATAGCAAATGATATTCTATAATAATATAGTGTTTTTTTATCCAATTATGTGATGAATTTTCTTATAATTTCATATAGTATTTATTTTTATTAAACGCCTATTTATGGACCCCTGTATAAGGGTGATGTTCGTGATTATCTCGAAATTTGCTTTTAAATTATATCAAAAATAGTCGTCCGAACAGAATATCAGCATTAGTTGAGTGCATAAAACAATTAAATAATGATTCCGTTGAGCACCTGAAGGGGCAAAATATTTTATATGAAAAGGAGTTTGACATAAAATGAGCATAACTTTTCTAATGGTTTAATTAGTTATTGATTTCTTTATTTAATTAATGAATGAATGATTTAATTAATAGAAATGTAATCTCTTTTATGTAAAACGAGTCAATAGTATTAATATGTGATTTAAATACCAAATCAAATGCATTTGAAATGAAGCACAGCTTTTAAGGTATGAGTTATGCCACAGGTGTTATATACCTGTCCACCCCCTGATGTGTGGATAAGCTATTTATAATTATGGCTATAATCAGTGAATTAATCCTGAATTACATTATTAATGTAATTATAATTTTGTGTTAATTTTAATGAAATTGTTTTAATAGAAAATACTTTTATCGATTGTTAGGGTTCGAGTGATAGCGGCAAAGGGGGAAGTGATATATTGCACGCGCCGACAGGGGATGTCGACAACAAGATCGCCGAAATAGTTGTCTATCAGTTTGAAATTCCGCAATACCTGTGCGGAAGGCTTATAGGACATGGAGGGCACTTCGTATCGTCCATCAAGAGAATGACGGACACGTCGATTGTGATCAATCGCCACTTCCACAGCACTCATAATAAAATATGCACCCTTACAGGTATTGCAGTGTATGTTCCATTCGATAGAAATTGACCCTTTCCTCTTGCTGTGACCTTAGGCACACGGCCTGCCATTAAAGACGCTCTGAATCACATCCGAAATCGATTTCCATCGGATCAGTTCGCGGGTCTAACCCTACAACAGATCAATCTAATCAATGGCACCCAAACATATCCTGTCCCTCAAACCTGTCAGGTATGGCACTGGCATTTTCATCTCATAGTTAGCACTTGTTAATTGGCTTCCCTTTCAGTTGCAATTGCCGTCTGGCATATCATGTGATGTCATACTGTCCAGTCTGGTGAGCGCCGGGCACTTCTTTTTGCAACAGCCCACACATCCAACGTATCCATCGTTGAGTCGTTTGGATCACATTATGTCTCAGACGTATTCACAGCAAAACACACCACTCCTTCCCAACATTCACACGGGAATGGTGTGCGCCGTCCCTGTAATGGGCGGCTGGTATAGGGCTGTCATCAACAAAGTCTACGACACCGAAGAATGCGATGTAATGTTCGTCGACTACGGAGGGTATTCTCGACTACCGGTGTCTTGTTTGAGGCAAATCCGATACGACTTTATGTCACTTCCCTTCCAGTCATCTGAATGTCATTTAGCGAACGTTCGGCCAATCGATCGTAAGTCAAGTGAAACTCAATGTCCAAACACTGTATAGCCGACTGTCCTCTCCAGCACAAACGGGTTGGACCGCAGAAGCGAATGCTTTATTTGAAGAGTTAGCTCAGGGTCAAATACTGCAGGCGTTCATCGTTGGCTATTCCGAAACGGGCGTTCCATTTGTTCATCTCTTCAAAATTCAAGGAATTTCTGTATGTTTTTTGCATTGATATTAGCCGTAGTTTTGCTCTAATATTAGATATCGTTTTTCGTTATCATTTTCTCAGAATGTGTTCATTAATGAAGAATTGGTTAATAGAAGTCACGCTCAATGGATCGACACCTCGTCGTCGTCCTAAACCCGAAGGCATGTCTGGGGTGTTAGTGGAAAACCACATAATCTTTGCCAAATATATAGTCAGATCTGATTCGAGACAAACGAATGTTTTTTTTGCAGACATTTATTGCTTTCACAAATCAGGTGCTAAATCATGAAGACATTTGTGTCCTTCACTTCAATGACTTATAATTTATAAATTGTATAATTTTATTGAATATTATTATAATTATTGAATATTTTTGTAAAACATTTTGAGTTCTTTTGATTGTTTTTGGACGAAAAAAAAGTTATATTATATTTGTTATACATTTGTATAACAGAAACAATTTGTGAGACAAACACGAATCGGAAGAATATATTTTGCTATCAATTGTGCTCTAAATTTGACATTAAGTTTATATATCATATCAACTGTTGCTAACAAAGTGTTGTCTCTCTGTCCGTGCCTTGGATTCAAGAGGAATGTCATTTGCATTGAACTTGTGGTTAATTTAGTTTTTCATTTCAAAGATATATTTTGTTCTCATTTTAATAGCTATTAAACTATTTCTTTAATTTTTAAAATCAATTTATGTCTCAATTGTTTCGAGTATTTATCGATAATTTTTATAATACTTATTATTATTTATAATAACCGGTAATCCATTTGAATCCAACTGTCGCTATCATTGAGCCCCTGACCCTTAACACCCTGATTCAGATGCCGGTAATGTTTAATAATTAACAAATACAGTAATAATCAATGATTTTTTGATGTCTTTTTTCCAACTGTTCTTACGTTTAATTATCATTGAATTTGTAAATCAATTTTGATTTTAAGTAATTAACAATTATTTCATTAAAACATTTGCAATTAATTTCTTCTTTATTTGTGCCCCTGATTATGCATCCCTGGGTCACTTCAATGTTGAATCAACGCCTTTCACTGAAAACAAATGGGTTTTAATCCTTCTCAACATGACCAGGGGTTTAATTGAACTAAATCTATGTTAAAATTGAATAAAAATTAATTTTATTATAATTTATGTCAAAATTCGGGCACTTTTTGTGTCCATATATTGAGGGGTCGTTTGCTTTGACAGCAATTTATTGTAACGTTATTTGTGTTGAAATGAATTGAATTCACATTTGAATCGTTTGTTTGTATTAATGAAACACTTATTCAAAACGATTACATATGATATCATTCGCTGATTATGGACTCAAATGAACAAATACCCGAAGAAGTGGACACCGATTCCGACGATGACAGCGAAGAAGACGACACCCAAACGATGGCTGACATCAATAGACTCCAAGAAGAGGTGAGAATTTGGGAACCAATTGAAGCCAATTGTCTAATATTGTTGTCTTCTTTGCCATCAAATCAGTTGTCAATCAATTGTTTTGATTATTCAAAGCACACAAAACTGATCGAAAAGCTCGAGTCTTGTGGCGAACTGGAACTGCTTCGAAGGGCCAGAGAGAAGATGTCTTCAGTATATCCACTGTCGCCAAAACTGTGGCTCAATTGGATCAACGATGAGATGAGAATCGCCACCAATGAGGACGAGAAGAAGGCTGTCCTCGAGCTCTTCGAGAGGTCTGTCGCTGATTACGTGGCCATCGATTTGTGGTTGGAATACATTCAATACGCCATCGGTTTAATGGATCCGTTGGGCGTCGATGGCGTGCGAAGAATATTCGAGCGTTCGTTGACTTTCTGTGGACTCAATGTCGACAAAGGAGTACTCGTTTGGCAGACGTTCAGAGAGTTCGAGACATTCATTCTCGAGTCGATGGCCAGCGATGTCGACAGCGATGACCGGAAGCGACAAATCGATAGGATTTTCGACTTATTTCGACGCCAACTGTCGTTGCCTTTGGAGGGAATGGACAACACGTTCACAGAGTGTGACAATTGGTGTCAAACTGTTCGACAGAAGTATTCAATTGATGTCAAGTTTGATGGCATTAAAACCGCTTACGAGAAGGCGTTCAACCAATTGCAGACACTTATGCCATACGAAGAATCGCTTCGTGTGTCAGAAGCGCCTCATTTGGACCAATACTATCGATATATAGAATATGAGACAATAAATGGCTCTCCGATGAGAGTGCAGTCCATCTACGAGAGGGCACTCAACGACAACTGTCTTGTGGCGGATCTCTGGCACAAATACACCGCTTATTTGGATAAGAAAGTGGTCATCGATTCGATTCTTTTGCCCGTCTATCAAAGGGCTGTCCGCAACTGCACCTGGAGTTCGACACTTTGGATCAGTTATCTCAAAGCACTCGAGCGACTGAAGGCTAAGAAGGAGAAGGTTATGGAAGTGTTTGAGACTGGACTGCAGATGGGATTCCAAGAACCCAACGAATATCTGCAAATATGGCTAACATTTTTCGATTACTTGAGAAGAAATACCAATTGGAAGGACGAGATCGAAGTGAAGACATTGAGGAAGACATTCGAGAAAGCGATCGAACACTTGTCACAAATCGATGGCTCGGATCCCAACTGTTCTCTCACTCAATACTGGGCTAAAATTGAAGCCAAATTCTGCGCTGATATCGAAAGAGCGCGTCAGCTGTGGAACCAATTGATGACATCTCGACACGACATCTCAGCCCTGGCCCACAACTGGTTATCGTATTCAAGATTAGAGCGAGTTTTTGGCGACGAAAAGCATTACCGAAAGGTTCTGTTGAGAGGACTGTCGACTGTCACCGATTGGCCCGAAAGTGTCGGTCAAATACTACTGGAGTTCGAACGAGAAGAAGGCGTTTCCATTGAAGACTTCGATGAAGTGAACGAGAAATACGAGAAAGTGATGATAAAAGTGAATGAAAAACGAATGAAAATCGCAGAAAAGGAGACCAAAGACAAGAATGAGAGGAAGACTCAAAAAGGCGAACCCAATAGAGCGTCCAAACGAAGAGCCGAACATAATGTCACTCAAAGTGATCGTCACTTGGATTCGGATGGATTCAAAGTTCCGCAGTCGTCGAGTTCGGTGTCGGCGCCGAAAAAAGCCAAACAAGACTCTCACCCAAAGAGAGAGAGAAGAGATGAACGGCCAAAAGCGGATGAACCGGCACATGGCGTCACGTATAGGAGCGACGGCTCCAAAGACTTGCAGACAGTATTCGTAAGTAATTTGGATTTCAATACAAAAGAAGAACAATTGAGAGAAGCGTTTGGAAAGTTCGGTCAAATCAATGACTTGCGGTTAGTTCGAAACTACAAGGGCTTGTCGAAAGGGTACGCCTATGTCGAGTACGAGACCATCGAGTCGGTGAACGAGGCCTTAAAGCACGACCGAATGCCATTAGAGGGACGGCCGGCCTTTATCTCACGAGTGGGCAAACGGACGAAATTCGGTTTCAGTACTTCCGTCGAAAGACACAAACTGTTCGTTAAGAACATTCCCCTCGAAGTGAAGAACGAAGAATTGAAGACAATATTTGAAAAATACGGTTCTCTTAAAGACGTTCGTTTGGTTACGTATAGGAACGGCCACTCAAAGGGTTGCGCTTATGTCGAATATGAGGACCAGTCGTCAGCACAGGAGGCGCTCAAACATACCGATGGCCTACTGGTGGGCGAGAAGAATATAGTGGTGGCCATCAGTAACCCCAATGAGAGGCCCAGAGCGCGTGAGGACGAGTCCAATGGAAAGTCGGTTTTTGAGTGAGTTTGAAATGAAAATTGGATTTCACTGAAAAGTAATGTTTTTTGGTTTTGATTCCGTTTTCAGTCAAGAATCGAGATATTCAAAGACGAGAATCAATGCGCCGATGATTCCGATGGCGGTTAGGGTCCAGAGAAGGGCACACAGGGATGACAGTGACCACAATCGAGACAATGGCGCCACGAGTGCAGACAATAAGGCCTTAAGTAATAGTGATTTTCGATCAATGCTTTTGGGCTCGAAATAAGCGATCGTTTCATCGATTCATTCATTCATACATTTTGTGTAATATATGACTAAATGTTTAATAAAAATATAATTCAAAATATAATAAACGTTTGGTTTGAGTGACAGTAGATGAAGCCCTACTGCCAGAGCTTCGGTCGACTGTCCGATAAGAGTCAAACGAATAGATTTGCAAACGATTCGAAGAAATGTTTTCAATTAAATCGTTTTCAAATGTAATGCAAATTATATTAATTGAAAGTTTTATATAAATTTCATTCAATAACAAAAAACAATTGATTTTCAAAAATATTTATTCATTTATTTTTGAAATTGAAATCAGATTTAGATTTGTTGGAGAGTTTGCTTTCATGTGGTCATACATCTGTGGATCCAATGGAATCATACCTAAAGTGAACCATTGGTTTGGGTTTTGTCTACACAATTGAGTCATACTATTGAAGACACTCTCTCTGTATTGAAGTCTTTCTTCAGACAAATGCAATTCTTTGAGATCTACGAAGTCTTCGATGGTATCCAAATCCAAGTCGTTGTGATGTAAATACAATCGTTTCAAACGAGACCACGACTTCAAGACCTGCAAAGCCCTGGTCTTGCATTCATCACACACTTCAACATCCATTTCATAATCCATTCCAACGGCCACCCAATGATGGCATGTCGTCGTGAGCTCCAACTCCAAGACGTGTATATTTGCAAAGACTTTTTGAAAAAGTTCAATCTTTTCGACCACAAGGTATCCACAAATGTATAGGTGTTTGATGTGATCAAAGCTGTACTCAAAGCGTATGTCCTCTAATAGACTGTATTCGATGTCTGTGACGATGTATTTGTACCTGATCCTATCATGACAATCAATGGTCACTTTTTTGAGGCCTTTTTGAGTGTGGATGAACCGGAAGGCGTTTGCCAGACGGTTGTCATTCAAGACATCGCTTTCATTCGACTCATAGAAGTCAACAGAATAATAGTCATCTGAAAAGAAGAAATTCTTCAGTTGACACCTCTTCTCAATATGCGGTACTTCTTCATCAGTGAAGGAATGATAAGTTGATAACACCTGTAGTGGTGTTGCCAATCGATACAACATATTGATGAAGGACTGGCTGTCGAACTGTTCGTCAACACCGTCAACAACTGGATGTAATCCCAATTGTGTCACTTTGCTTGGGATGAAGTCCATTGTCTGACCCAATGGCTTGGCTTGACATATGAACAATACCTTCAGGTTTGGCATGTTTTTCAACAATGATATTGTCTTCCCGTTTGGATTCATATCGCAGTCGGGATAATATAATACCAATTCTGTGATTCTCTTCACCACTGATTGGTTGACACTTGAGAATAGATCTGTTTCTCTGATGGGAACCATTGGACCGAATGTCAAACAATGAATTGTTGGTTGATTCTCAAGAACAGACTCAATGGTATGGCTATCGATGTCGCCATTTATGGTCAATCGATTGTAAATGTATTCTTTGACCAATGTCTTCAGTGTCAGAGTTGTGTCCTTGGATTTGATGACAATATCTCTTGTGCTATTCTTCGTGAGAATCCATTTGAATGGTTCGTATTCATTGTTTCCGAACAAATGTTGTCCAAATACGAGACAATGACATCGTTTGAGGACCTCTTCGACACATATCATGAATTGAAAGCTAACGGTTTGGATCCGAAAGAGGTCTTTGATGTCCATGAATGTCATGATCTCAATCACGACGTCTTCATTGAGTATACGATTTGATCGCATCGTGTCTTAGGTCTTACTTTGTGTCTAATGTCTTGTAATTATCTTCTGATTGTCTGATAATTTCAAATAACTGTCAAATGACTTACAAATGATTTTCAAATAAAGTGAGAAATAAATAATTTTAACAATTGTTGAAAACATAACGAATTTTATTAAAGTTTAAAACATTTTTAAATTATTTTTAATTGTTATCAAATAATATGTTTTGATTTGATTTTGATTTTATATTTTGTTTATAATTAACTCATTTCTCATTGAAATCATTAATTCATTAAAGATCTAAACATTTATTAATAAAAATATTTTTATAAAAATTTTATTCAATAACAAAAAACAATTCATTTTTGAAATAATTTTAATATTTCAAAAGTGATATCAGTTTCAGGTTTTTCGGCGGTTCTGACTTTATTTGGTCAGGTGTCGGGTGTGTCACACTATATACAGGTTACACATCTGGCGCTGAAGTCCCGCTCATCTGATGACCAAGGCACTTTATGTGTGTCATCCGATGAGAGACTCGTTATAAATGAAATGCAATCACAAATACTATTCCCAATTCATATCCCGGAGCTCTTAAATGATTATAATAAATATATTTTGATTATATATTTAATACAAACCCCTATTTAATAGCCTTTCCACTGATTTTATGCTAATTTGTGAACAAAAATAACAATTAATAGTAATATAAAATAAATACAACATTTTTAGAGGCAATCCATTTGCTCGAAAAGGGGTCAAAATTCGACTTTAATCACATTTTTTCAATACAAATATAATAGCAATCGGTTGTGACCCTTAAAAGGGGTGGCCTTTTGTTTAAATTAGATTTAGTTTTCGACCCTTCAGTTCATTTACATAGAAATACATTCTTTAAGTTTTTTCTCATAAAAAAAAACAATTATAACAAACATTTTGTTATAGTTTTATAACATTTGTTGCATTCGTCTCAAGTCTAGACTCCAGACGTAATCCCTGAACAAAATGCTTAATAAATGTCATTCGAGAATAAAAATCAAAATTGTTTTGCATAACAAATAAGTAATTGATTTCTATCTGTAATTGAAGTCAAAGATAAATCCTTTTTTGAAAAAACAATGTTTTTATTAATGCGACTAAAAATTCAAATATTTTTTCTTCTCTGATATTATAATACCTTTTTTGTCTCCATTGAAATAATACACTAAAAAAAGACACTGAACCTAAACATCCACTTCCTATTTCATCGACTTTTTTGGTACTTGAGTTACAGTAAAGTTATTTCTGGTATGAATTCCTTTGAATGTCTTATATATCTATTAAATGACATATCGTTTTCATAGAAAAATATAGCATTTGTTGACAAAGCGATCAATTATTTAATGATTACTCGATTTTATGAATAATAATATTTATGTGTTATTTGTATAAATATTATCGAAGATATGATTCCCGACTCAAGTGTTGTGTAAATATTTTGACAGAACTATTTGCAGCTATTCATAGGATTCAAGTTTATTAGACGATATTAATATACCGGTTCATTTTGTTAGCTTTACTCCATGTTATCATCCGTTCATAGAGTGCATAGTTTGTGATGGGATGTCAAGGGTTGGGCAAAATTTATGATTCAAATTTGGGTTAAAATATTTTAATTCTCATTGAGTTTTGAATTTTATTTGAATTAACATTTTTTTCACTAAAAATAATTGATTTTTATTTTCAAAAATAATAAAAAAATGTTTAAAAATATAATGTTTTATCAATTAATTTAAAATCGTTGCAATGATTGAGAGTAGGCTTGAAACCGACCTTGCTCATACGGTTAGATTCCAACACAACAATCCATATTGAATTACATGAATAGTATTGGTATAAAAATGCTATAATTCGACAAATGATATGAAATGTGAATAAAAGTGAAGTTTTTCGTAGATTTCATTTTAAAACTGTTTTTTCAGATGAATTGTCATTGCATTAAAACATGTGCTGAAAGTGATTTATATATTGTTTATGAGTAAATCTATTCAAAGTTTATTCAATGGTAAGAATAATTTTTTCTTTTGTATTCAAAGGTCTTCATTGAAAATATTCACTCATTAATAGTTGCTTTTAATTATGTTTTAATTATATTTTAATTATATTTATATTATTTATAATCTGTTCGATAAAAATGTTGTCAAAAAATTAATAGCAATAGAAATAATGACAACAATAATAATAATGAATAGCTTTCTCTCACTTTGAATAAGCGTTTGAAGTGTTTGGCATAAAAACAGTCAATTCATTCAATGAATATTATTCTGGATTTGAGTTCCAATTTTTCTCGTGTTAATAGTGCCGGAGAATGAGAGTAACTATCAGTGCCTTTCATTTCATTGCATTCTGTACACCAATTGCCTGTATATACCTGTGTTAGAGTTATTTATTTTAATACATATTTTATATTTGTTTTTATCAATTGAGTCAACATTTTGAGAGAGAGAGAGAGAGAGAGAGAGAGAGAGAGAGAGAGAGAGACTGTGGTGAGTATGGTATGAGTTATATAAATAATTGTTTGCCTAAAGTAGTATAACATGTGCTTCACGTTTAGGGAGTCATTGCCTCAAAAGTCATATTTAGAACATGTTTTTGCTGTGAGAATGTGTTTCACTATTTTTGTTGGTCTTCACTAAAGCCATCACTACTTCTCTACTACTGAATGTTGGCTCAAATCCCAATACCTTATAGTTTTTGTTTGTAATCGTTTTGAGTCTTTAAATCACGTTTTACTCACTTTTAGATTTAGATCATTCATGTGGACAACACTCACATCGCATGCATCTGCCATACCAGTGATCATTGTTGATTAGCGCGTGGATCAAAGTCTTTGAAATATATATTGTGTTACAGTATATACTGTTAGACACAAAACGACAGCCAATTGTCGTCCCATTTGGCAAACGATAGACTCATCGCTTGTTTTATTTTTTTATGATTTAAATCACATTTTAATGTCTGTTGAAGTGATTCCTGTTATTGAAGATAAGAATAATTTTTATAATAATATTTTCTGTGAAATTCTTGACTTTATATTTAGATTGTTATTAAAGTGATAAACAGTTTATAGTTATTGTGAAAATGATGTAAATTGTACCTATTATTGCATTTTGTTTCATATTCTCTTCAATAATCTCCTTGTGCTCACGTTCTCCCTGTGCTCACGCTCTCCCTGTGCTGTATATCTCCAGTACTTTATATACTGTGCTTAAGTACACTGTATATAAAAACCATTGGATATCAACCGCGAAATTGTTATTCATATGACAACCAATTCTTTAACATCTGATAAGTCTTTGTAATTAAAGAATAACTTTTTCATAATTTGCTTTCAATTACTTCTTTGGCGAAGTTGTCGTCAAACGCATATCAATAGCAATGGTAAGTCATTGACAATTGTTTGTTGACAACGAAAACACTTTTCATTGGTTTTCAAAATAAATTTTTATCAACGTTTAGAGCGAAGAGAAGAAAAGCAATAACGCGGATCAGGTGGAAGAGTCCACTGATGCGCCCCCGAAGTTGCGGTACCCCAGGTCTATTGGCTTCATTATTGGCAATGAATTCTGTGAACGATTCTCGTACTACGGGGCCAAAGGTACTGACCATTCATTACATACTGTGTTATATAAGCATTGATTGCAGTCATTCATAAGGAATTGCATAACATATGAAGTCATTCATTCGTTGCAATTGTTTGTTATTTTTTTATAAAATAACTCTCTTTTGTCTAAAATTATTATTGATTTATAGAAATATTTTTTTTATGAATTTATTATTCAAAATATGGCTTAAAATTGGTTAAGGATTATAAAATAAATCTATTTATAACTCAAATATTTATTCATAAAAGTCAATAATAATTACAAAACACGAAATCTTTACAGAAAATGAATTAATATTTATGAGAATAATAGCCATAAAGTTCTCAAACAATAGTTTTTTCTTTGAATTTAATTGAATTTTCTATTTTAGTACAAGAAATGCAAATGAATAATAGTTTTGAAAAATATTTGATTTCAAGTTTAGAAACAATAGAAAGAAATTAAATTATATTAGAAATGAATTATTTGGCAAATATTGAATAATTTGAATGAAGTCTTGTTTGTGATCAATGATAGACTCAAAGCAAAAAACAATTATAAATAATTGAATCTCAATCTGAAATCAAATTTAATGACCAAAACATCAATTTATTTACAATTTTTAAATTAAATTTTGATTAATAACTCAATTAAATATTATATTATCAAAAAGCGATCAAATAATCAAAAGACAAATCAAATTAAATTAAATTTATTATATTCTGAAAATCAGATTTCAATGAGAACTTGACATCAGATCTCATTTATTTATAGTGTTTTGAAATTAAATTTTAAAAACTAAATCACTTATAAAAACAGAAATATTATGACAACAAAAAATTATTATATTTACAAATAATGTCAAAAATATCGCTGAATTGAATACAAAAAAAATATAAGTGAATTAAAAACTTGTGAAGCATTTCATGTGCTAATGGTTTGTGAAAGAAAAATATTATTATGTTTTAAAGAAAACTTCTGTAAAAATAGGAATTTTAATTAATTTATACTTCAATCGAGTCATTAATCATATATTTTTTTCCTATTATAAACTACTCTAAACTGGCTTTCATTTCAAATAATATATTTGTTAATTATTACATAAAAATTGTTTTTAAAGAAACAAAAAAAATATTAAAATACAATTTCAAGGCTATGACTGTTAGCGATGACTCTAGTCTTCGGGCCATAAGAGTTAAGACTTCAATTGAGGTCATAAAATGTAAAATAATTTTCCATATAATGGTATAAACACTAATAGATTACAAGTTTATTACAATTGCAATCAATATAACAATAAGGGCCACAAATAGAGCCGATACATAACTGTGTTTATGAGTCTAACAGCTCTAATGCATTCCTAAACCACATTTCAATTGAATAAACTTATAATAACAGTAATAATCAATGATTTTAAAAATGAAAATTAAAAATGCAATTAATTTATGCTTTAATGCATTCATTTGAATAATTGTTTTACTGATAGTTACCTAAAAAACGGTAAACCTCTCTCTGAGGTCAGGCGATAGTGAGATGTGAACCCATTATATAATAGTTAACACAATCTATAAATATTTTTGAATACTTAACGAAATTTTTATTGAATTTTTCACATGATTTAACTCTAAAAATCATTGCTATTTTTGTTGAATTTTTTTGTACAGAATTTTAATTGAAAATCAATGTTAACTTTAGTTATCGTTATCTAAACTTTTAAATATTAATTGTGTGTTATTTTTTTGGTTCATGTGATTTGATTTATTATTTAATGTTTTAATAGTTTTTCCACAAAAAGGCATTAAATTGTGACACAAATCACAGATTGATATCAAAATGAAAATAAAATGACATTAATATTGATAATGACGAAGAAGTTTCAATTATTTTATAATTTTATAACTTTTTTGCGTTCTTTGTGGCGACAGACATATAGGGGGGAGAAAATTGTGTGACGTTTGCACTAATTATTGATTAATTAATTTAATCTCGTTTTGTCATTATTAGAATCGGGAACACTTTAGTGTAATTATAAAAGCAATTGAATTATAATTTTTTTCTAAAAATCATTTTCAACATTACATTCACTTTTACTGCAATTTTTGCACAATTTTTTGCATTCAGAATATTATAGACCAATAATTTCTTTCTCATTCCAGCCATTCTTGTCCTGTATTTCCAATATGTCCTTAGCTTTAGTGAAGACGACGCGACCGTCTATTACCACATCTTCGCGATGGCCTGTTATTTCACGCCAGTTATCGGTGCCATAATTGCTGATTCATTGCTCGGAAAATTTAGGTTAAAAATTGAAAAACAATTCAAAAACAATTGCAAATCTTTTGAGACATTAGTTTTCACTTTAAAATTCATATTATTTCTCAAAAAACAGAACAATTTTTTACATATCAATCCTATATGCGATCGGAAATATCATACTGGCCTACGCCTCGTCCGTCCCGAGCCAGTATGTATGGCCACCATATATATGAGAACTGTTATATACAAAGATCTATAACTTTTGCGACTATAGTTGGATTACATGGCTTGGGTTAGCGGCCATTGCTTTAGGCACGGGAGGCATAAAGCCCTGGTATGAAAATATATAATGAAATCACAAAAAAAGGTTATTCTAATAAAACCCTCATTCGAATGGCCAGTGTGTCAGCGTTTGGGGGCGACCAGTTCGGTCCGGGACAGGAGAAACAATTGGAGCAATTCTTTTCATTCTTCTACATATCCATAAACGCGGGCAGTCTTTTGTCGACATTCTTGACGCCGATTCTAAGAGAAGACATCCCATGTATGGGCAGAAACGACTGCTATCCGCTGGCATTCGGTGTGCCGGCGCTACTCATGTGTGTAGCGCTGGGGCTGTTTGTTTTGGGCAAGTATGTCACCGGATACGTAATGGTTCCGCCGAAGAAGGAGAACGTTGTCGTTCAAGTGGTTTCGTGTATATTTGTATGGAATGAAACTTATAATCAATTTTGTTGTTTGTATTTATCATTCGTTTTGTGTTTCATAGACTTCTTTATCGAGAAAATGGTTCAAAAGAATGCCTAAAAGAGACCACTGGTTGGACTACGCGGACGACAAATATGATGTAAATATTAGATTCTTTGCCACAAGAATTCAAACCATTTTTGTTCGACAAAACCATTTAAGTTGTGACTCAATTATAGACTCAAACCCTGGCGGACATTAAGGCCGTTATGAGAGTATTGTTTCTATATTTACCGCTTCCTATCTTTTGGGCACTTTTTGATCAATCGGTCAGTTATTCAATGATTCTTTGATTTATGGTCTATTAATGAAGCACTGTATGTATGTGTAGGGCTCCCGATGGACACAACAGGCCACTACAATGGACGGCAATCTCTTTGGATGGAAGCTAAAACCGGATCAAATCCAAGTCGTCAACCCATTGCTCATCATAACAATGATACCATTGTTTCAATACGTACTTTACCCCCTGTTAGCGAAGTTCAATTTGCTGAAGAGACCCCTACAACGAATCGTTACGGGGGGTATATTGGCGGGAGTGGCGTTCGGTGTGTGCGGCTTCTTTCAGTTGGCCATTGAGGCGAAACTGCCTCCGAGTCTGAACTCAAATTCTGGCCATTTTGTTGTAGTGAACGGAATGTCTGATACCATAAAAGTGGAGAACAGTTTACTATCAATCGATCAGTCGTTCGCAAAATACGATCATTTGATTCGCGAAAATATCAAAATCGATGACAAGAATAAAAATCAGTTGTTTAAAGTAATACTCAATAAGGCGATCGACGGCTGTGGCGTCGGTAGCTATTCGGCCACAGTTGAATTGTCCGCAACGAGCGGTGGAGGCGTTATATACATCGATGCAGGCATTTGTGGACAGCCCTCTAAGATTCAATTGCTTGACTTCGAGAATATTCTGTTGAAACCTAAGAAAGGGGGGGCTTTTGTTAGTGTCATCTTCAATATAAAAGGTTATGATATGAGTGATAATAAAGAGCTTTGGTTTAGAAACGAGAAATTTGATGATAATTACTTCAAACCCGAAGACAAGAATTTGGACAAATCTTTTGGTTATATTACTTACAATGAAGTGGAGGTGCATTCAGGGGGTGATTATGAGCTCAATTTAGTTGAGAATAAGACCAAATTGGCTCTACTGGCCGATGGTCTGGAACTGGGTCAGGGAGGCTCATACCTGCTCATTGTCGTGACCACACCTCAGGTATAATACATATATTAGTTATTGATTTTCAATACATTTTTGATTGAAATACAGAATAAATTCGACCACAAATTGATTGAAGTATTGATACCGAATTCGGTGTCAATGTTCTGGCAAGTGCTCTATTACTTCATTATAACCGCGGGTGAAATCATGTTCTCAATCACTGGTCTCGAGTTCTCTTATTCTCAGGTATTGTATTTGAATGTTATTTTTATTTTTAAAATGTGTTTTCATTTGAATGAATGCCTCGAAATGAACTGAAATCACTGTAAGAGTCTTATAGAGTCTTACAGTTTATTACAGTTTTATTACATAATGTGTTCGAGAGATGGCATTCAACACTACATACGAGTCGTTGAAATTCTCTCTTTTGAGAAAAGTTTTTCTTTTGATAAAAAAAACTAATTTTAAAACAATTATAATATATAGTGAAATATGATATGATTTGTTCACTTACTATAGGCGCCGGCCAGCATGAAGGCCGTGCTTCAGGCGGGCTGGCTGTTCACCGTGGCCATTGGCAACCTTCTCGTGGTAATAGTGGCTGCGGGGAAGATATTCAACAAGCAGGTGAGTGTCATATCTTCAGGTCATGTCTTCGTGTCTTTATGTCTTAGTCTCCCATCAAAGAGAAAATTATGTTTTGTTTTTTTTGAGAATCAAATGAGAGGTAAAAATGAGTTTAATTTAAATCCGGATTTGATATGCATTTGATATACGACTCAAACACTCTATAATGAAATGAATGAATACTTTCATAAAAACATTAAAACTTTATTTCAAAGAATTAATTGAAAATTTGCCACAAAAATGATTTACGAGGATTATTATCATCTGTCTCTATTAATCTATCCTTGGTTCTTTCATATGCTTATATGAATGCATTTTCAAATGACTGCAAGAAATGCAATCTTTTTCTTATTGAAACTCTTTTGAGAGTTTTATTAGTTTTGTGACACTTTTTATTCATGAAATATAATATTTATGCAAAGGTTGTGTCGGATATATTTAGCGCCGGTATGTCAAACGCACGTACACTTCGGTCAGCAATGAATGGTGTCTTGATTTTGATATAATGTTGTTTGAAATTCAAGATTTGACACCTTATTAGCCATTCGTTTGTTGGAATCAATGAATATTTTACTAAATTATAGATAATATCTAAATATAAATATTTTTGTAGATTTTTATCCAAAAAGTAATTTAAATAATTTTGTATTCATTTCATTACAACAACGAATGAATTCATTTAAATGTATGAATAGTTTTCGAGTCAATTGTTTTTCGTTGGAGTCATTGATAATATGCTAAACATTTTTTAGTGCCAAACGTATGCATAATAAGAGAGAAAGAATTCATTTGTATTGCAAAGAATTTGTGTTTTGCCGACAAAATAAACAATATTTCTCTTACAGTTAAATGTTTTTTGCCGTCAAATAAGTATTTATTTAGTTTTGATTTGCATTTGTATAATCGGTACCAATTATTTTCAATGTGTAGGTGTGCAGAGCGTTTGGGGTTAGCACAGGGTCTGGTGCACACACAGTGGTGTGGAGGCACACAGACAACAGGGGCTTGGATTGGGACAGTCAGTGAGCACAGGCATCTGCACATTTGCAAATAGACTGAACGCTTGCTTAACATTAGTGGCTCTAATGATAATTTAGGTCTTTTTTGTTCTGCAATTCTCTCTCTTTTCTCTCTCTTCCCTCTCTCTCACTGTTCGTGATGTTAGAGGTCTGGGAGCACACAATTCACTTAAAGGAGTGCTCCTTTCCTTCTGGCCATGTATTCCCGCCCACAATACCTGTATTCGTGTTGAGAACAAGTTTTTAAAAACCAAAAACTCTGCTGAAGAAGCAAAATGAATGTGATTACACCCTCACGGCTATACTCAGGTTAATTACATTTCCCAATCGCCCGGAGCTGAACAACAACATAGCGAAACTCAAACATAAAAATGTCTGCAGCGCTCTGACAGGTGGAGGAGTGCTTCAATAATAACTCTTATGGCATCTCTTCTTCTCCTCAGACCTGTGCTCTTCACAAGAAAACATGATTTGTGTGTTTCGGCTACTTATAGGCACAGGTAGGCATTTGGCTGTTGGTTCGCTGCGCCAAAAATGCGATCCTTTTTTTGATATGCGTTCGACACCAGGTCTTTGATATGAGCCGAAACACCCGAGACATTGTCTCCGCGCGCCGTCATGCAAGCAGCCCAACAGCCCCCACAAAACACAGGTAGTGCCTGTGCGTCCAAAAACACTTTTACCCATTGATTGGCAAATGTTTGACTTTTGGAGGAAATATAGTTTTAACTGATTTTCACATTTTTCTGAAAGTACTCCACAATTAACTTCCTATGTATTTATGAAATACTATTATTTGCGAAAAATATAACAAAATATATAATAACCGATAGTTTTGTTCACAACAAAACGCATACCAAAAGTCATTTTCAAACAGCAAATCATATTATTCTTAAACAGAAATTTTTCGTTCAGTTCTCATGTGTTTAAAAAACACGTCTTTTTTTCGTATTTAATAATAAGAGTCAAACCATTGAAAGCATTAATTATTTTTTATTAATATTTTATTCATCAATGGATGCGCGCCTGTAGTAGTCGGCAGTGGATGTGCGTATCGACGCCGTGCCCACTACTGTATGCATAATCTACAGCCAGTCTCTCGGTTGTCGGACCCGAAACCTTTCCGAACCTTTCCTCTTTTTTTTCATATACCTGGGCTTTTGACTGACTTTTGTTTCTTAAGATAAAAAGCTCATTGCCTTCAGTGTTAGCCTCTGTGTGTGCAGTGGCCGGTCTGCCCCCATCCCTATCCACCTCGTCTGCCCGGAGGACTTTCTCAGGCTATCATAAAATAGTTTTAATGGCTCTCCACTACTAACTACTACTCATTTCAAGATTACATCTCAAGAAATGCCTTTGATTTCTATAAACACAGAATTCACTCAACGCTAACATATCTGAGCCTTAATTATCAACTTTTTCTCTTTATTTTAAGTCCTAAAACAGACTCTAAATTATTTTTTTTATATTTATTTATCTCTCATTTGATTCTTAACTTTTTTTTCCTCCAAAATCTTTGACGAAATAAAAAAAAATTGCGAATTAAATATGAACTCAAATATCAATAATATCTCTAAATGTCTTTCCCATCGGTGTCTCCAGTCCCTCGAATTCTTCTTTTTCGCCGTTTTGATGGTCGCGGATATGGCAGTGTTCGCAGTGATGGCATACTTTTATGTGCCCAACTCCGGACCCAACGCCGGGCCCACTCCAATAGACTCTAATGAAGAGAAAAGCACTCACTTAAATGGAAAGGCATCTAAAGATGAGACGTTGGCGTTGACAAAAAAGAGTGGTGTGTCTAACGATGGCTTCCAAGAAGAAGACACAAAATTCTAAACAATGTCTTAATATTTTTTTGTGGCGAAAATGTCTTTCAAAACAACAATTTTTGCGATTTTTATTAACACTTATTATATAATTGATTTGATTTTAAACGAAACGTTTTTTGGTATTTGTTTTACTAATTGTATTTATTTCACAACGAATTAAATTGTAATATTTTTTTGAAATAATTTTTTTTCAAAGTTTTATATATTATTTTTAAATTCATTTTTTTTGCTTTGAATTTACAAAATATAATATAATATATTATAAAAAGCTTTGCATTAAATATAAAGCGAAATAAATAATACATTTTTTCAGACAAGACTTACTTTGAAATTCATTTTTCTCTTTCATTGAGTAAAAACTTTTGTTTTGTTAATGTTTGTGCCATAACTTCGATGCGATTTTTCAATACAATCTTTGTGTCCATTCATTCAAACACATTACTGTCCGCTAAGACCAGCGTGTGATATATATTTAGCTCTCTGTCCCTCGTCTATACTCCCTGTCCATACAATACTATTAAATCATTTTTAGCTTCAGTTATATAATGTGGACGAAGGCGAGAGGGGGGACAGGTGTGCGGACAGGCCATGACTGGCCTAATAGATGGACAGAATCTCATTGAATGAGTTAAAAGGTCTCTTCCCTGTGCTCTTTGGCCGATGATCTCCAGTGAAGTCATTGAAAAGCTAATAAAAGTGAATGTCCACTAACTGGTGAGTTGTATTGAGTCACTCCTCTCCCCTTCCCCTGTACTCTAGTACTCATCCCAGTCCTCATTTGCAATTGCATGGAGTCTTTGTGGTAAGTGATTAATGCCAATATAACTACCTGTTTGTGCCGTTGGCCTCGCATTCAAATCAAGTCCATTTCCTATGCGATGGTCTCTACACAAGTGATGCATCACTTTTGACGAACGCCGACTGAAAACTGCTTTCTATTAAATCATTTGTATTTAGAGAAAAACTGAATGAATGAATGAATGAAACCAAACAGTGAGAGGTCTGAGAGGTCTGGGACTTATCCTACAGAAAACAGAGAGGAGTCGAGAATTACTGTACAATTATTGTGAATCCAAAACGTCTTGTGCTGTGAGTATGACTTATATGAATGTGTCGTGAGTTATGCAATACTTTTTTATTAATTACATTACATATCTGGCCATATATTACATTACTGGCCATATATTACATTACTGGCCATACATATTGTCACGATATTAGCGATATTTAATACAAGTCACGACATAT
The DNA here is from genome assembly GCA_034700825.1 of Quadroppia sp. Gr-Ori-00064. Lineage (NCBI taxonomy): Eukaryota > Metazoa > Arthropoda > Arachnida > Sarcoptiformes > Quadroppiidae > Quadroppia > Quadroppia sp. Gr-Ori-00064. The sequence continues at coordinate 19,031 of JAQIXR010000053.1, read as the reverse complement.
TCCCGATTCAGTCCCTCATTATTACTGATAAGCCGTGAAATTATTTTAATATTGTGTGAACTGAATGTAAAAATCAATCATTTCTAGTATTGTTCAACACATAGCAAATGCAAGGCTAAACAGACCTTGCATTTTGAACTTCTTGACCTCGAAAGTAATCAAAGATGTCATTCAAAAGGCGCCAAATTTTGAGCTGAAAAAAACAAATGAAACCATTTGTTGAAGAATTGGTTCAATTGGTTCATTGCATAGCATTTCAAAGCATTTCATTTTCATTGCATTTCATAGCTCTTTGAGAAGTCGACAAAAAGTTTTGTTTTGCATTCTCTATAATAGGCTATAATTTTAATGTAATGATTATACCGGGCGTACCGTTGGGTGGATAATACATGGCTGTCTACAAGTGCTATTCCACATGTAAGAGGGGCTGTAAGCTATACTTTCGAGCTCTACACAACCAGACATTCTCTTAAGGTTGTGCCAGAATTTCTTTTTTTTCCTTACATTTGTTTATTGTTTTGCGCGAAACATATCATAAATTTGTGTTTGATTTTTGATTAAAGAATTTTTTTTGAGTCAAAACGAAATCACAAATTAATGGAGAAATTTGTTAACGAATTTTCATTACTTGTAATCATATTTAGTTTTAATCGAAACTAAATTAATTAAAAATAGAAATCTTTATTGATTTGAATTTTTTTATATTTTTTCCGTAGCTTTTCATTAATGATCGCATGTTTATATATGGAGCCCAGGTATGGCAATCTCGAGATACCTGTGCTCGAGGCAGTGCTTGAATTATACGATTTGCAATTACAAGCCGATGTCAGCTACCGAATCGTGATCAGTACCTCCTGTTTCAGTTGTGAGCCCACACCCTCTGATAGCATTTCCCAACCTTACGTGTGTTACAGAAGCGGGTCAGAGGCTGAGGCATAGCTCCAGCACCAGATATTTACCAGTGGGGGAGATAAAGGCATTCCTCGAGAAGGAGGAAAAGACAGTTCAGACGATGTCTTGAAAAATCAATGCTTTTTTTCGTATAGAATTTTTTCACGATTTTTCATAAGATTTTTTCCAAACGAAATAACAAAAAATTACAGAAGCAATGAATTTGTGCGGGTTTACAGTCAGGGGTCAGGGGCTCGTAATAATAATAATGTACCGAATCATGAGAGGCATGAGTGGGATCTCAACTTTGGCAACGATTTCCCAACCATTCCTCGATTATCTTTGATTAGCTCCACTGATCACATCATCAATAGCTGCCCGGCCAAACATTTGGCCAATCCTCAGCCCCCAAACACTACATGCCCTTCAAATATAAGCAAACCTTTTGCTATTAATTACCCCTTAAGTCTTATCCCGGAGAATATGATCACAAAAATCAAATGAAATGATTGTTATGGACTCCACTCTCTGTGCGCGCACTGTAAGCACCCGAACAAACGAACATCTCATTGCAATATACAATACAACACAAAGTTTCGGATAATAACTATAATTGTTATTTGTTTTTTTGAAAGTTTTTGGCTCTTTTTGAGTGAAAGTTTTACATTATTTACAGGAATTATTTGGAGATCATTTGGTTATACATTAATTAAATAAATATGTGTTTCTTTTGAGCAAATATTTATCATATTTTTTATATACATTTACAACAAATTTATATATATTTGAAATATTGTTTTAACTGTGAGATAGAGTTCTCAATAATAGTCACAATAATTTAATTTCAAATATTAAAGGGTTTTTTTCAAAAAATTTCGTCAGGCTTTACATACTGTATAAGTACTGTACAAAACATAGTTGAGTTGTGAAGAGTTTGTCGACTCTCATAGGGGTCTAACAAACATATATAAGGAATGGGCGATTAAAGAGTATATAAGTTATGTATATATATATGTATATGAATAACAGTCACCAATTCATACGAATCTCAGTATTTCATAACAATAATGGGCTTCAAATATATAATATGATCGGAATATACAGCAGAAGAGCTGTGGCACTGAATTCACCTAAAACTTCATTACAAGACTTTTATCTCCAATTCCATACTTAATGGCACTGTTTGTTTCAAAGATCACTTTTACAGCCAATTCTCTGAGAATTTCCTTTTCGCGACACAAAAAATATACAACTTTTTGAAGAATAAAAATTATTTGTTTTTTAAGAATAATTTAAATAAAAATATAAAATAAATATATATTTAATTTAAGACATGAAATGCACTCTCAAATCGGACGCCAAATCTTTTTGTTGAGTGTGGAAGCGATCTCTTCTTTGGTCACTCGTGTCGTCGATGAGGAATGCGTCGAATCCGTGATGTCTTCGAAGCTGGAACTGCTGTCCGGCAGCTCATACCTGGCGTGTGTCCTCATATGTCGGGTAATCATATCGCGACGACAGGCCGCGTATGGACACTGAGGACATTTGTAGGGCTTCTCTCCTGTGTGTGTCCTCTGATGAGTGCTCAAGTGGTCACTTCTGGAGAAGACTTGTCCGCAGACACGGCATGTGTAGGGCTTAATACCGGTGTGGAGTCTCATATGTCTGGTCAACATATCGCTTCTGGCGAACGAACGTTTGCAGACATCGCACACGTAGGTCTTGGCCGTGGCCTCGCTTTGGCGACTTCGGTGACGACTAGCCATATGTTTGGCCAACCGGTCGTGAAGTGAAAACATTTGGCCACAGATCGGGCACACGTAGGCCACGTCTGCCGCAGGACTTGTATTACTACTGCTTGTAATTTTGACGATGAATTCTGGTGACTGACGGGCGCCGATAGGGGTCGGCATCTCAAATGTGGGGGTGAGGGGTGTGCGAGGGGTCGTAGGGGAACTTGTACTTCCGATGGGCGAACGGGACAGTAGGGAACCGGCATTGGAGCCGCTGTTCGGCTCAATCTTAATGGTAGGGCTCGTATGCATACGAGGCGATAGTGAAGGCATACTAAAGAATGTTCTCTTACTTATGGGAAGGGATGACAGAGAGCTCTGATGACTGTGCGGGCTATCTCTTGAGCAGTGATGAGACGTAAGAAAAGTTGGAGGACTGGAAGTATCACTTGGAGTCTCGCAACTGCTGGAGAGGTTGACTGGAGATAACGGAATGTTGGTGGAAGTGGCGGTCGTGGAGGTCAGGCTCTCAGTGATGATGCTTATGAAGCGGTCGCCCAAACTTCGTGGACTCTTGATGGAGAGGTCCAGAGGGGAGTCCTGTGGCGTCGACTGGTCCGACTCAAGACTGCCACACTTGCGGAGATTATTCGTGATGAACAGTGGCTTCGGTATCCAACGGCCCTCACGCAGGACAGTGCCGTCGATGGCATTGGTTTGCATTATAAACGTCACTCGAGTTGTGAAATGAGTTCTTCACTATCAATACATAACTATCACATCCGACAGACACAGACACGAGAGTCGAGTCGACAGCGATTCACATCCAACTGAACTCTCAAACTAATAAGACATCAATTTCTCTGATCCTTGAGATCACAGATTAATCGTATTGAAGACTCTGGCATTCAATACAACTTTCCATTGGATGGTTAGGCCTTTGATTCGCGCCATAGCATTGGATACATTAGACTCGTCTTGGAGGTGAGGCAGCGCTGGGATGGGATCCAATCCGAAGCTGTCGGTCCTTTCCATACCGTAAGTAACATATAATTAAATAGCAATCTATTAGAAAAGTCGGTCGAAAGTGGTGCTGGTGTTGGTGTGAGCGCAGGGAAGTCCTAAGCATTACATTTGCATTCTTATCGCTATTACTTTGGATACTGTATTCACAGCTCTATTCAGAGCCCAACTATTAATCTGATGTCGACTTTTATTTCACTTTAAGTCTATTTAATAATCAAATCGCCACTGCATTTGATCCCTGGTCTTCAGGCACTCATCCGATCGATTGAACGCTTAAGAAATCTATAAACAAAAACATATTATTAAAAGACAAACACAAGAAAAAAAATTCATTTACTTTTGAGGAATATTTTTGCAAAGATTTTTGTGAGACAAGAGTTAAGGGAAAACACTTAATACCTATCTGTAACTCATAGCGAAAGACACTCACGAGTCAGAGGCTCTCTCACTCTCATTGAGGAATAGTAGTGAAGAATATTTAGCTATAAAGTGCTTATCGTTTATTATTAAATACTTATCGATATTTAGTGTTAGTTTTTGTGATCAAAATATCAAATGAGTTTCAATTACTTGAATGGCCTTCAAATGGCGAACGAAGCTATCGCTACCTCTTTGCCAATCAGTTAATTTCATTATCAATTAAGAGCTGGTTGTCTACCAAAGGTTGGTTGGGTTGCACTCATAGCATATGATGATAACCAACACAACCCGTACTTCAAAATCAATGCAAACACTATTCGAGAAAAAAGTTTTTCTTTTTCTCTGTTGAATAAAAACAAAATATTTTTTTTCTTTTAATGCATTGAATGAAAAATTTTTTGAATTCAATGTTGAATTTTGAAAACAAAAACTGTTAACTCGTTTATCGTTTCCTTTAAATAAATGGATCGAAAGTCTGTTATTAATAATTATGTTTTTAAAACACATATTTCTCTCTCATTCAACTCATCCCAAATTCATTGCCGTTTTCTCTATTGACAATAATTCATACGTTTTTTCATACGTTTGCGTCATTTGTATTAAACAAAACATATTTTTCATACAATATTAACAACTAATATTAAAAGCATATGTTTTTCTGATAATACATTCAATTAAACTAATGTTTTCTATTCAAAACTTTCGATTAAAATATTGAATTGTATTCAAAGTAAAAAATTTTCTAACTTTTAATCTATAAGTAATTACTTTATATCCCAGGCATTCATATTCTGATCGTCACAACATTTATACAAAGAATGTCTTTGTGTTCACAACCAATAAATAGGATTAATTTGGTTTACATTTTCATAACAAACATTCAAATTCAAAATAAAAGTTTTTCTATGAATTCAATGAAAGATTAGATTAGAATTTGAAGGAAAATGCAATTTAAAGGAAAAAAGACTCAGAGCTTATGTCTCATCAGAATTGCATTTCTCGCTCTCTTCTCATAAATCAGTCAATATTTTTGTGTAAAAATTTTCTGCCTATCCTTTTGTTTGGCAATACTTTTCTTTAAAGGCTTTCTTCAGCCTTGAGCTCCATAGGGAAAGGTCTTTCTCTGGCCTCGGATTCAAAAAAGATAGAGTGAGGAGAGGAATGCAATGACCAGTTATGCCATTCGTTCGGCCATTCTTTACATTTTCAGAACTTTTTTTGTATTGAATTTAAATTTTTTTTTGTGTTCAGACTGTTCTCAATGTTATATATTCGGTGCAAATCATTCACTCAAAAAACGTCTCATAAAAAAGCCAAAGCTATTGAAAATAGGGTTTAAATAGGAATAATAGTGCAGACCCTGTGCCCTGTGCCAGACCTTTGTCTGAATATAATCTGTGCGACAATACGCCCACCACTACTACAAAGCCTTCTTCTGAAGTCTTGACAATTGACGATATGCTCATAAGTAATGGACAGTGGTCTGCAATTTCGGTGCACACACACACATACCGGTGCCAACAAGGGTTAGGGAGCATACATACACACTAAAAAACAACATCAATACCGATGTTAATAGCAATGCATGAAAATATAAGAAGTTTTTTTGAATACAAAATGTTTTGTTTGAGTTTTTTGTGTGTATTCAAGTCATAAGTTTTTGACGGAAAGTAAGGCTTTTTCTCTGTAATTATCAGCTTTTGATTGCCATTGAATGTATTGAAAAAAGTTTTTGCTCAATATTGACATATTGTCTAACATTTGCGTAACCAATGCGAAAGAGTGTGACCCCCACTCCTTGTCATAAGGTTTTGCATCATCTCATCACTTATTGACGATTAGTCGCCAAAAATGAAAACATGTTTTGATTTGAATTCAGAGAAATATATAAAAAATAAATGAAAAATAATATAAAAATATCTCATTTGACGTCTTCGACGACATTATTAATTCACTCAACATTTTAACAATAATTTGTTTTTCTCACTCTTCAGAGCATAGAATATATCGCACTCTCTCTCAGAGCACCGAATGCTTACTGTTTATTACAAGTGAAAGCACTACCGACTGCACAGACACTACTGTACAGCTATTTTAGGCGTATTGAACAATACTAACAAAAAAAATCTCAATTCAATTGTTATATTAAGAGCATTGGAATCACAGAGAGAGTGGATGTGAGGAGCTATCAGAGGAACAAGTGGAAAGCCTTACGAGACAGTCGTGGAGAGGGAGAGGAAAGGTAGAGGAGAGCAGAGGGCAGGAGAGGGACGAGAGGCAAAAGCAAGAGAGTGAAAGAAATGGTAAGAATTAGTTCATAACTTACTTGTTGTGCACTGAAGAGCGGCCTCTGATCATCAAGAGGGATATGTAGGCCTGCATTTGGAAAGGGATGAAACGGATTGACGTAAAGGTTGCGTCAGTTTTGCCATTTAATGTGAATAACATAACATAGAATATAATCAAAACAATTATTATTCAATTCGTTTGACATTTACTTTTATATTATCTCTCTTCACAATAATCATAATTCATATAAATATTATGAAAAAGCTGGTGAAAAGAGTGGGTGCTCTTCACAGAACATATAGTTTTTGACATTAATTCTAAAGCAAAATAAATATTTGGTATTATTATTGATAATGAAATGCAATAAACAGTTATCGACGTCAAGCGCTCAGACAAATAGAACAGACCCACAGAATAGGTGCTATGAGTTCAATAGAAATGATATATTTTTTTCGGGACTAAATGTCATACTATTATTGAATAATATTTTTCAGGTCTCGTCTCCGATGAATATGTTTGTTGGCTATGGAAAGGACTTTAAAGAAAAATATATATTTATTGACAAAACAGAAAGATTTGAATAATTATTATTTGCGAGCAAAACATTACTGCACTCTCTGTGCACTCGAGTCGCGAAACAGTATTTTTTTGTTGAAGAGAAAAATAATTCCTTTCGAAATGGGATTAGATTTAAAAGTGATAATTCGGTCGCATTGATAGGGGAAGGGATGGTCAGAACAACGAACGCTCGCACAATCACTGACAATGCCTTTTATGATTACCTGCCTTTTTTGGGCCGCCGTTTTTTATCACATTATTTGCATTTCTATTAATATTTTTTTATTTAATTTTAATAACGTTTAAAATTATATAAACTTTTTCTTCGCTTAAGATTTGTTTGCATTAAAGGAAATACAGGTCTTATGACTGCAAGTGAAGTCGAGACCAGAGATTGAGTTTTGCTTATATTGTAGTTATGTTGAAAGCATTTAAAAAATACTTTTCTTTAAAATATACTATACTTTAGCCCAACAGTAGAGACTTGTTATTCTACCTGTGCTGCTATTCTCGCACACATACACACACACCAACTCTTGGAGAAAAGAGCTTTTCGTGACGCAAATCAACAATTTTTCTGCCCGGGACTCACTTTGCACTGGGAGTTGAAGTAGATTTTGATGCTCTTTGTGCAAATAGTATGCCAATAGTAGCACAATGTTTAGTACCAGTGCCAGAATGCCAGCGCAACCACCACCACAGCCGCCCTAACCTTTCGCTTCTAATGCCATTGAAATCATATTAAAACTGATATGAATTCAATCACTGATTGCAACGACTGTTGAGTTGAAGTACAAGTGTTTTATAGCACAAAACTATCACTGAATTCACATTTAAGGCAACAATTATTTGTACAACAAATCCATTTGATATGATTTCACGTTTAAAGAATAAATTGTTTCATATATTTATTTAGAATTTATTTTTGTGAACATATAGTGGAATACAGTATGTGCTCAACTCATGTATGACATAACTGTGCCGTAACTCTTGTTTTAGTTATGGTTTAGGGTTGAGGTTGAGGTCGAGAACGCATTACAGATAAATCAAAATTCAAGTTCAAGTTCACAACAGACTGTGTGTTGCGTTTGCATTGATTCTGTGCCCAAACGGCTAACGAATACAGTGTTTCAGATGCTTACAAATGACTGCACTTTTCATATGTCTTTCCCCAACAAAATTATTAGTATTTTTTTATTTGTGTTCAAAAACTAAATAATTAAAAGCTTTACAGAAAATTGTTTTCGAGTTCGAGTCTAGGGATCAGAAAATAAAATTTTTTATATTGAATTTTACTCCAACTGAAGAGCCTTTGGATGCAAGCACTTAAGCATCCATTAGGAAGAGAATACCCTCGCCATGGAGACAGACGTCAGTCTATGACGCACAGGTATCCCATCTTCAGTAACCACGGCGACTGTACCGAGGAATCACCAAAACATTCGGTGCACACAAGTGATGAAGTTATATACAATTGCATACATATTGTAGTTCAATGTCAAGGTAGTGGTGAAGGCATTCAATGGCTCGCAGACTCTGGTGCTGCTATTGCCTGGCATTCAGGTGTATGGATGCACAACAATGATCCGGGCACTGGCACTGGAACTGGTAATGCTCTGATCGGTTTGAAATGAGGTTCGCATGCAAAAGAGGTATGGGATGCAAAGTATGTTTCGCCAGAACCTAATAATTTGCATACAATGAGCACCGGTTTAATGGATTGGACATATCATTGCTATGTTGTTAAGGCATTTGCAAAACTATGCACAAAAACAGTCAAAGAAGTGTACAATCAATAAATGGCTGAGCGCTGAAATCAGTGAGCGCTCAGAGCCAAGGAGTGTCTCTCTCTCTCTCTCTCTCTCTCCCAGTGTCTATCAGTGTAGTACTTAATGGTAGGGCTTCCGTAGTGACCAGTTTGTGTGCCAATAATTGTTGGCATCAGAGACAAAATGATCGCGAATAATGTTAACCACAACTAAGTTATTCAGGCCTCCAGTCATTCACCAGTTGATAATCACCGGGTCTTTCGCATTGCGTTTTACATCTTCTCATTCCCTCCACAACTGTAGCGTAAAATCTGTTTCAAGTTTTTAAGATTCGGTGCTATTATTAAACTCTCATTACTTGCAAACGTAACACAAACTCCACTTATTCCATACCTCTCTCTCTCTCTCTCTCTTTTTCTCTCTCTCTCTCTCTCTCTCTCTCCAGCTCTCTCTCTCCAGCTCTCTCTATCCCAGCTCAACCACATAAGAGAGCACTCGCAAACAAATTCGCTATTAATCTATAGAACAGAATATTCTATAGAAAATGTTGAGAACGAGGAATGGTTTAAATGGTCGGTAAAAGCGTTCGCTATATATATACTGTGTGTGAGTATATTGTATATCAATAGAGCTTTTTAGCTATAATTCAAATACCTTTGAATTGAACTTAATTTTGTTTTCAAAAGGAGATGAAATTCTTGTCCGTCTTTTGTCATAGATATTTGATTAGGAATTCATATATTATTTGAAATATTATTTTCATATTTACTCAAATAAATGGTTATAATATTTGTGATTGAAATTGAATTTCAGTTTTGATTTATTACAGACTCAAAGACATGACTTTGGATTCAATTTTAACTTATTGTCTGTTTTTCTTTCTCTCTCCCAATAAATATACGGGCATTTGATTTGACTTTCATTGAGTGCTGAGGAATAGATAAATAAATTTATTACTTAGAGTGAATGCGAGCCCAAAAAACAAGTGCTGTAAGACTACACCCATTGAAAGAGATAATGATTACAAGACATTAAAAGGCGTTTACATCGACTGAAAGTCAGACTTTAATATCAATTAAATCGATATCGAAAATATGTTTTGGCTTTCAGTTTAGACTTAAGAAAGAAAAAACATTTAGAGGTAAATGACTGCACAGGCATTAGATGGTTGTGTTCGAGAGTCGCAATGAATTAGAGTTTTTGTCGTCTTTTCAAAAAGTATTTCTCATGAATGCCGTAATCAAAACGACATTCAAAAGAGTCGGGCATTTATCACATCATACACTCTCTGTGTGTGTGTGTATGTGTGTGCCAGAGGAAAGGGGCCAACGCTGTAGTTGTTCTTCTAATTCCTGACTTATGTATCGGTAAGACCTGAGACCTGAGAGCTCAGTGAGAATTGCATGGTTTGCATGGATTGCAAATATAATCAGTGCTGAGGGCGTACTGAATGAGTAGAGACTATGATTTGTTGGCATTTCATATGTGATATCATATCTGATGACACGAGAGAAGAGTGAAGAGAATTAACAACAAATATGTGTTGGGAAGGCATGAAAAGGCCAGTTATGTTTGAGATGTGAGCGAAAAATCAAGAATTGCATACAAGTGCAAAAAAGGTCAGTGGCTCTGGAATTGCCACCAGTTTTATCAGAGTGGCCCCTGACAGCAGGTGCTCATCTGATTTATACGAACAAATTATTTCTCTAAAATTCATATAAATTGTGCTCTCATTTGGCATTGAATTCCTCCCACACTATCAATGCATTTCAATAGTCAAGACATGTATGACTGACTGCATGTGAGTCAAAATACTTTATTACCGACTCAATGGCCTGACCTGACAGTGCAAACTGCATTACCTGCTGTGTCAATGGACAGGCTATGAGAAGGCTATGGACAGAGAGAATCACTTTGAAACTAAAAGCTCTAAATTATAGCTCAACTCTAACTCTACAGTGATTTTCGAGCACACATTCACTACACGACTACTAAATGATCGCAAACTCTATTAAAAATCACTTTTTTATGATTTGTGTCTCAAATGAAAAATACAAACAAAAATATTGTCCAAAAGTTTTTTTTCGTATGATTTTCACTGATTATGTGCTGTGAAAGTAAAGCACAAATGGTTTTCAAACTGTTGTCTAACTGTGAACTCACAAACATGAGCTCACATACCGGTGCTGTATTGGAGAGGACAATAGCAGAGCACTTATGCTTTTTTATGTAGATTTTTGTATTAAAATCAAAGTCGACATCACTTTCACAGAATATGTCATTTCCTCTTCGCTAACATATATCCCAAAGCTCTGGCATTAAGTAAAATGATTGCGTTCTTCGAGTCTTGAGATGCAATGCGTGGGAAATGACGTGCTATTGGGATAGGGATGACAGGATGTAATGCATTATATAAGAGGGGATTGACTATTAAAAGGGAAAGCAGTGAAGAATTGGCGATAAGTATTGATATTACAACATCTGGTCGGTCGACCAAATGACCCACCTATGCCTATGCCCACCCGAGCCTACCTGTGCTTAGCCATCAATGGAGCCCAATGTCTACAATGCTATCAAAACACAGTTTATATAAGAAGTGGAAATCAAATCTCAAAAATCGGAAGCTGTGGCGGAGGGTCTCTACCGGAAAGCGTGAGAAAAGTGAGACAACGGGGCTTTTATTTATAAATTGGGAGAGGGAGAGACCACCAGAGCCCACCAAAGCCCACACCCAAAAGAGAAAGTTTTAGGAATAGAGGGAACAGTAGGAAAAGTAGCCGTTTTTCTATTGTTGAGCAGATATTGAATGCGACAAAACGTAAAGAATGGGCGAAAGACTTGAGTGAAAGCACCACCGAATGCACCACCAAAAGCACCTTAACGGTAACGCAGCTACTGTTCCTCCAGCACTTCAATCGCTGGTGGAGTAGCTGTGGAACAGGAGCACTGGCGAAACACAGTACCGGTGCGATGCAATAGTGCCGTTCCCACGCATTCCTCTTATTAGAACTTATAGCCTCTCAGTTACAGGTGAGGTAATGGCTCTTTGCCTGTGCTCTGACGGCCATTCGGTTCACATTTCAGATGGAAAGTTATGTCTATTCTTATGTAATGTCTCTAAACATGTAATTCTCTTCACATTCGCTCATATTTCCACTAAAGACCTGATTATGTAATTTTGATTCGTTTAAACATTATATGAAATATTGATTTCATTTCATTTGAGCCAAAAATAGAAATATGTTTCAAAAGTTTTTCATTTAAAAAATTTATTAAAATTTATACAATTTTTTGCTATAATTTAGTCATTCATTAATTGCACGAAATATTCAAATATTACAAAATGATGGCAATGAATGACATGGAATATATTGACATTTTAATAACATTTCAATTGAAATGAATTTCAAAAAATAGTTTAATAAAAATCTTTAAAAACTTTTTAACATTGAGTTTAAATGACTTTTGACTGAATTCAATGCAAACGTGAATTCAGTAACGAATGAACACTTCTAAGCATTGCTGACATCTATTGCTATTGCCTTCACTTCAATGCAAACTGTGTTTACGTTTTGAGACGAAAACAAAACAACAAACAGTTGTCGACAACAGGTGTTAGCCATGGATTGGATGTACAAAGGGGTCAGTGGTTTGGCCGACAGAGACGAATACCTGACCGGAAGGCGAATCGATAAGACGTTTGAGATAATAGAGGCCGAAGAGAACCAAACGAAAGGCGATTTGGAGACATACGAGCCATCGGTTCCACAGCCACTCCTCAACCAAATCCAGACCAACCCATCGATGGTGACCATCGACTTGGCTGCCAAACAAAGAGAGGATCCGTTGTATGAGATCCGGATGAAACAGAGGGAACAGCGGAAGAAACTGTTGGACAATCCGTTGAAAATGAAGAAATTGAAGAGTATTTTGGAGTCGACTCTAAAGGATGACAAGAGAAGACATCACAAGAAGAAGAGGAGACGAAGAAGCGATTCGTCGGACAGCGATGTGTCCGACAGGAAGGGATCGAAGGGAAGACATCGAAGGGATAGGGAGAGAAGTGGTCGACAGTCGGACGACGCGAACAGACATCAAACACGTGAAGACAAGAGACATAAAGACCACAAACGACAGTCTCATAGATGTGAGACGAGTGGCGAATGGCGAAGACATGAGAACCGATCGGGCGATCGAAACAGTGGTAATAGGCCTTCGAAGGCGTCGTTTGTTCCGAAGAGACCTAAACTGAGTGCTGAAGAGTTGGAACAGAAGAGGAAAGAGATGGCAGACAATGCCTTCTGGAGGGAAACGGAGCGCAAGAGGAATGTCATGTCTTATGATAAGGAAGAGAAAGATGAGATTGAGTTGAATTCGACCGCAATTTCCGCCCAATTCATAAAACCTCTGCTGAAGAATGCGTCCGAAAAGGACACATTGGAGGACCGGATCCGACAAAAGAGGTTCACCTCTCAAAAGGGGTATAATTTAATGGATTATAATTTCGCGAAAAAATAATTTCAAAAACAATTTTATAGAAAAAAAAACATTTTTTTTATTGAAGAAATCATTCATTATTTTCAACATTAATTTGTATTAAATTTAATGTCAAATCAATAGCAAAAAATCCATTCATTCTGTGACGACATTTGTCTTCTCGGAGACATAAATGCCGTCCAAAAACTTTCGGATGTCTTTGTTCTTGACGAGAGTCGACTGATGTATGAGTGCCGCCGAACGCGACACGGCCTCAATGTCGTTGCCCTCCAGTATGAGCTCATCCTTCAGTCCGGTGCTGTTCACACACGTCACGCCCGACTGCATCACAACTCTTCGGACATACTTTTCGCCCAAAAAGTTTCGGATTTCGACGACAGTGTTGGCGACACTCGTCGTGACATTGATGGGGAAGTGGGCATAGACTGTCCTCATCTTGTATTGGTAGCCTTTGGTCACCCCTACGATCATGTTCTCGATGTGGGAACAGATGGTCCGTACGGTCGCCAACTCCTTGCGATTGCCGAACCACTTCTGCACCTGTAGTCGCCGTTTGCCAACCATCTCCATCTCCAACTGGGCGTTGAACTTACGGACCAACAGACCTCTCGGCCCTCGCACTCGAACCGTCCGGTTCTTCACCGATACAGTGACTGTCAAATAAATGTGTTATTCATTCGTATACTAAACACGACTGTCCTCTCAGTGTATACGTACTTCCTTCGGGAATCTTCACCACTTGATTGGCCAGAATTGTCTTCATTGTCGACAACCGATTGTCTGCAAAATAAAGTCAAAGCCTATTGTAATCAATGGACACGTGTTTAGGGGTTTGCCGTTTTTGGCAGACATTAGGTCTTAAATGAAGACTATTTTAGATTATGGAACAAATGGAACAAATTTAACGTTAAATAGTGATACTTTAAGGGGTATTAAGGGGTTAGAAGTGAATTAAAATTAATTAAAAATAGGTTTAACCGAAAAAAGTCATACCTTTTAATGTTTGAACGAAAACAGAAGAGGAAATGAAACCCTAAGTCACGTGACTTTAGGACATCGTTGTATTCATTCATTAATTATGTGTTGAATTGCTTTCAAATTCAATACGATTTCATAACAAATGGTTTGTGATTTGAGTTGATTTTAAACGTTATTTATGAATGTGTTGAATATGTTTTGATTGAATGCCATTCAGTGCTGACATCTCTCGCACTCATCGACAGTCCTATAAATCACATGTCGTTTGAAAACACTTTTTAATCAATAGTTTATTTATAAATTGTAATCAATAGTCAGTTCTTTGATTCGGGTTGTCATCAAAATGGCGGCGCAATTGTTCAACACGATCGGCAAACTGGGTGTGGGTCTGGCCATCGGGGCGTCGGTAGTCAACACAGCCCTCTATAACGGTATGAATGATGTAATACATTGTCTGTGATTGCCATTGACTGTACTGTTCGGCCCATCAGTGGACGGGGGGGCCAGGGCTGTCATCTTCGACCGGTTCACAGGCGTCAAGCCCTATGTCATTGGCGAAGGAACCCATTTCCTGATCCCATGGGTCCAGAGGGCCATCATATACGACATCCGTTCCCGTCCTCGTAATGTGCCCGTCATTACCGGCAGTAAAGGTATTGCGAAAACTCTTTGTGTCTTATTATGTCATCCATTGCTAACACGACTGTCCTCTTAATGGCTATAGACCTACAGAACGTCAATATAACTCTTCGTATTTTGTTTCGACCGATTCCTAAGGAATTGCCAAAACTGTACATGAGTTTAGGCGAAGACTACGACGAAAGGGTTTTGCCGTCGATTACCAATGAAGTGCTCAAAGCCGTTGTGGTCAGTGTTTTTGGATCAGTTGTACTGTCAATGAATCACTCAATCAATGTCTTGTTATCCAAAAATGTAGGCCCAGTTCGACGCCGGAGAACTCATTACACAACGAGAGTTAGTCTCACAGAAAGTGAACGAAGAGTTGACGGAAAGGGCGACACAATTTGGACTCATTTTGGATGACATTTCACTCGTAAGTCATTCACAGAATATCTTCAGAGATCTGATGCCTGAAATTGATGTCCGGATTGTGTTTTTCAGACACATTTGACTTTTGGCAAAGAGTTTACGGCGGCGGTAGAGCTGAAACAAGTGGCCCAACAGGAGGCAGAGAGGGCCCGATTCCTCGTGGAAAGGGCGGAACAGCAGAAGAAGGCTTCCATCATCACCGCCGAAGGGGACTCACAGGCGGCCAGTCTTTTGGCCAAATCGTTTGGCGATTCGGGAGAGGCGTTGGTAGAGCTCAGGCGATTAGAGGCGGCCGAAGATATCGCCAATCAATTGTCCCGTTCCCGAAACGTGGCGTATTTACCCTCTGGACAGCAAACTCTCTTAAGTTTGCCTCAAATGTAACTGAAATAAACTTTTTTTGTAGACATTCTTAAGATTTTTTTACACTTTTAAAGTGCATTGAATTGTGTTTTTGATTAGAAATTATGAATAAATATATCAATCATTAGTCGATTCACGTCTTGTCTACTGCTTTCGAGGACACGGAGGACAGGTAGCTAACAGGTTGGCCAACCTATGGGCACAGGTATGTCCTATGTATGGTGTATGAGCTGAGAGGGAGCGACACTCGTATGTGTGACTCCTATCGCAAAGCAATGCTTCACAAAAAATGACGTAAAAGTGTTTGAAAACCCAATGGTTTAGTGAAAGCAAAGCCAATGATAGCATAAGTGAGACATTGTTTACGTAATTATTGATTGGATTTGTTTTACGAAACAGTTGTTTGTGTTTAGACTAATGGCTGAACGCTTTTGACTATAATTTTTCACTGCAATCGCATTACTCGTTATCATTGGTTTTCTTCTATGTGTTCAGTAAATGGTGTTTATCTGTCGGTGCCCTTCATATAAGGCCTGTCAGGTCTCGGTTCGGCCCCGCACACAGCACTGGCACCACCGATGGACTCGCAGTCCATTATAACTCAGGCCAATAGAGATGAGACGAAAGAGGAAGGCATTCATGACTACAGACCAGATTCAGAAACAGGTCAGTAATGCCTATACCCATCGCCTATACCTACCAGTCCTGCCAGCGCTCACTCCTATGGCTTTCACTATTAGTGGTACAAAATGGCAGTGAAGCCAATATTGGGTTAATTATTGTTGATATGAATTGTTGTAATTAAATGATTCGTCGACTGAAATGCAAACCAAGTGTTGGTTTGCATTGATTTGAGAGACGTTTGAATGAATGCATTAATCGATTGATTTGTTTATGAATTGTAAACATATTTTTCGTTTGCGATTAATCACTAATTAATGCAAAAATAGTTTTTTGTTTTTTATTTCATTCAATCTATTGATAAATTGTTTCAAAACTTTTCTTCTTTTATTTATTGATATTTAATCTTGTTTTTGATCGCAATTATAAATCGATTAAAAGTTTTCTTTTTTGTTATAAATTATATTCAGTCAAAAATGTGCTAAAGTTTTGAGTTTTTGTTCAACTGTTTTGAAAATGTTTTCAAACCTTCAAATACTTTCAAAACAATAATTGTCTTTAGTTTTGAGAAAAACAATTATGTTTTCATTATTCAAATGTTAGTAATATTAATGAAATATTTATTTTAATTTATAAATTAAATTAATTTTTTATCTCTTTTTATTTGTTTGACAAAAGTTTTTTGAAATTAATTTTTATTTCAATAATTTTAATGAAATGTTTAATAAATTGAATTTTATTAATAATATATATATTTATCACATTTTTCTCATAATATTATTGAAGAGATTCACAAATTCATTGATAATATCATAGCAAACATTATCTCAAATATCATATAATTATTTAATTATTAAATTATTTTCCATTCAATGTTTAAGCGTTTTATTCAAAAAATGCCTTTAAATTGAATGCCTTTAAAGTTTTGAAATCATTTACCCCTTAATTAGAGATCAATTCATACCAAATATAAGCATAACATTTGATATGTTTTTTGCATTTTTTTTATTTAGTAAACATTTTTTGGACATTTAATATGAAATGCATTTAAAGCCAATATTTCTCTCTATTTACTGATAATTATTGTATATTATATTCAATGATAATATTTATCGCATTTTTGTTATAATAAAACATTTTAATATTTAAGCGAATTATCGATAAATATATTAATTGAACCATTGTTTTGAATAGCCTTCAGAATCATCAAAAAGCCGAGACATAAGAGTATTTTGAATACACTTTTGTGTTGTTTTCGGCCCAACTATAACCAGAACAACTCATTACACTCAGAAGATAATGGACAGTATTTTCCGAAGGTATGGCCACAGCCATTGGTATCTAATGGATTGAATCTTTGATTTTGAAGTTTTCAAAACTATTCAAAAGTTTTTTGTGTTTTTTGTAACCAAAAAAAACATATAAACTCTTGAATTGATTCTTGTAATTGAAGTCAATATCTAATGATTTGTTTAATCATTTGCACAGTCATTGGGAAAGTATTTGTTGCCTAACGTCAAGAGTCAGGACTCGCATAAGACATGTCTAGTTATCGATTTGGACGAGACTTTAGTTCACAGCTCTTTCAAAGTGAGTCCACAATCGGTGTCTCGATATATGACCATTCATTTTATGCCCGACCCCTTGACAGCCCATAAACAATGCCGACTTCATAGTTCCTGTCGAGATCGACGGCACTGTACATCAGGTGTATGTCCTCAAGAGGCCATATGTGGACGAGTTCTTGCAACGAATGGGAGAGCTGTACGAATGTGTCTTATTTACGGCCAGTTTAGCAAAAGTAAAGCCACTTTAAAGCCATTGTTTTTGTATGACTAATTATCCCTCCCTGTGCTATACGACTGGCCAGTACGCCGATCCCGTCGCCGACTTGTTAGACAAATGGGGTGTCTTTAGGGCTCGACTGTTTCGAGAGTCGTGTGTCTTCTATAGAGGAAATTATGTCAAGGTTTGGTTTGAGTGAAAATTTTGTGATAAAATAATTGACTGATTGTTTGATGGCTTAGGATTTGGGACGACTGGGAAGGGATTTGAATAAGATTGTGATCGTCGACAACTCTCCCGCCTCTTATATCTTCCATCCGGACAATGCTGTGAGTGTTTGTAGCCATTCGTTTGTGACACTGCCTTTGACTAATGCCCTGACCCCACCCCACCCCTCCAGGTGCCCGTCGCCTCCTGGTTCGACGACATGACCGACACTGAATTAAGTGATTTGATTCCCTTCTTCGAGAAGTTAAGTAAAGTAGAGAATGTGTATTCAGTGCTTCGTAACGCGAACGCCATTAACACGAGTGCCCATAACATCCCACAGCCGATGGTTGTGAACAGAGCGCCAATCAATTTGATAAATAACTCTTCGCCGGCCTCTGGTCTGCAGCCCATGCATCAGCTCCAGAACGGGTCGACGCCATCCTCTTAGTAGTACTTGTTTTGTGTTATTTTCATAATAATATATACTCTTATGAACGGAACAACAGTTTATTCATCAGTTGTTTTGAATGTTTTTTGTCTTCTCTCTCTCTCTTTGTAATAATCGTTGACAGTCTTTGAGATGAGATCTTAAGTACAACCTCTTTAATCACGTCTATTATCAACTCATTTGCCTTTCAATTGCCGTCCATTCTATGCATCTAAAAGAAGTCGTTTCTGAAATGAACGCAAAAATAATAACTAGGGAATTGACTTGAAGTCATTATGACTTTTTTTGCCGGTTCATAGCCCGGCCACAGGAGTTCGGGGGCCGACCGATCATGTATTGAGGGTCACTTTAGCGAATTTTTATTTTGACTATAAATGACTTTTTTGAAAATAA
>JAQIXR010000052.1:0-65774 GCA_034700825.1 Quadroppia sp. Gr-Ori-00064 | reverse complement strand
TTTTATAAAAAATAATTAAAATAAATATTTTTAAAAATTAAATATCATTCGTACAAATTTTATTAGCCATGACGTTATATACAGAAAACAACAAATATTTGAAATATATAATAATTAAAAAATTATAAATATTATTATAAATAAGACAAATAAATTGAAATTTGAATTTATAATAAAAATTTCGAACGAAACTAAACAGAGAAAAACTTTTTCAATTAAATAAAATATATTTTTTAACATTATTTTGGAATAAATTTTGAATTCTTTATAATATATAAAATGTGAGAAAAACTAAAAATAGTTTTAATTGTATTAATGTTTGGGCGAAGTCTTTATACCAAAACAATGGGTTTCTATTATAGTATAATACCTTATAATAATAATAACGGATTAATATATCGTAAAAATTGTTTAAACTGTGGGCAGAGAGAGAAAAATAATGATTTCAAACGCCATTTGACTTTAAGTGAAAAAATATGTGAAAAACTATTTAAACGAAACCATTAAATATTGGATACAAACACACAATTCAAATGCTAGTCACAAATCGCACAGTCAGTAGTCGACCAAACCTTTGATATTTAACAAATGTTTATTTAAACCAAACCCTCTCTCTCTCTCTCTCTCTCTCTCTCGCTCTCTCCCTCCCTCTCCCATTCTCTCTGCATCACTCTCTATGAACAACTATTTCTGGAGAATAACATTCAAGTGATAGTGAATATTCTGAGTGAATATTTGCTGAATAATACACACACTTTTAATAGCATTTTAGTTAACGTTTATTAACTTAAAAAACACTGAATTATATTCTAATTATAATTTTCCGCAAAAAATATCAAAATAAACACCAAAAACAACAAAAAATGAGAGAAAAACATAAATTCATCCGAAAATAATAATAATAATAATAACTGTAGTTATAGACAGAGATAATTAATGGTTAGGAAAGTTGAGTCTAATAACCATTTCTTAATTAAAAGTAAACTTATGTTTTGTGATAATAATAATTAAATTTAGTATTGATGTCAAACAATGGCATTAATTATGGCATTGATGGCAGTATTTATAGAGTTATTATTGAATAGCGAATTAATATGCATTCAAGGCATAAAACGCCGACTCTATTGACATAATTACATAATTGAAGGCAAAACTTATTAATAATAAAACTCATTATAATTTCATTTTATACTTAATTTAATAAAAAAAATTATACACTATTTAAATGCCAGACAAAAAATGTGAATCAATTCCAAAAAAAGTATTTTATTACAAATATTCATGAATTTCAACGTATATTTTGAGGCATTTTTATGTCAAATGGATGTCAGAAAATAATTTGTGGATTCAATGTTCACATCATTTGCCGATACTGTGTTCAACACATCCGAGACATTGAAAGAAAACAAGACTTTTTTCTATTTATAATCTCTATTCTACTCTAAAGGCAAACATAAAGTCAAAGTAAGGACTTCTTTGACAGCGTTTTCGTGATAAGCATTTTTTGAATACTCTTTCAGATAATAATAAAAACAATTTTTGAAGTCATGTCATATATATTGGGATGACTTCTGAAGAAATATGTATTTCTCGGCAAAAACTGTTGCAGTAATTCATTGAATATTTAATGAGAAAATCGATATTTTGAGGTTTGGTTGCAAATGAACACAACATTAATGTCAGTCTTCAAGTACTAATAATTCTTGATTTTTTTCAATTATTATATTTCATTTTAAGGCCAAATGTTTTACATCACTCTATCAGATGACATACGAATTCATTTTCATGGCTTTAATTATAATTTATTTTTAAAATTTGGTTTTGATATGCGTTTAGAATATAATCAAAACAATAAATTAAAATATTTTCAGCCAATCCTTACATAATTTACTCCAAATCTAATCGATTCTCAAATATCATTCGCAAATATATTTATGAAATGCAAATCAAAACGAATTTTTCAAATAAATGAACAAAAATATTGTTTGAAAATTTTGGTCAAATTAATAATATTTTTAAAATGAATTTATATTTTATTTTTATAAACCATTAGTTAATTAATGAATTAATTAACGAATAAAAAGGTTATCAATTCGTGAAATAAAACGAATCGATTGAATAACATTGAATGTTATGAATGCATGAAATGAAATGCAAATATTCAATAATATTAACCAAATTATCGATAATGTAATCAATATTTTATATTATTTTTATATAAATACAAATCCATTCAAAACTCACAGACAGTAATAATTATCTCAAAACCAAAAGATTTAATTCAATGGTAATTATTTTTGAACTTTGAAGTGAAACAGAAATAAAACACAAGTCAGACAAAGGACGGGAAGAGGAGTTATAAATAAAAAGTATTGATAATGTATTGGTTTGGGATCTCTTATTGGGCTCTGTATTCCTTGGTATTGAGACGGGAGTTATGAATGCAGACAGAGATAGCAAATGGAGATAACAAATACAAAACAACGAATACATTATATTGTTTTGCATTGAGTTTTGTTTTGAAGTCACTATTTTGAACACTATTTCAAGAATTTTGTATCGAATAAAAGAATAAAAGAAATCTTTTTTGAAATATTCAATCATTCACTTGAGATGAGATGTTGTGACTATTTAGTGAACAAAGCATTTGGAGATACAGTAAATGTCATCACTTATGCAACTGTTATTATGAGGCGAAACAAATCATAGGATATGTTAAGCAATGACTAAAAGCAATGACATATAAAAAAATATAAATTAAAGTTCATAACTCATGTGAACTTTTTTGGCACAAACTTTTCGGTTCATATCATATGTGGAGAACAAAAAACAATTCATTAGTGAAAATGTTTGAGAATATAAATGACTTTAAAAATGAATTGCTTTTGAGAGAATATATTGCATATACAGACTATAAGTATAGAAATGCTGTATAAATGCATATAAAAATCAAAGTACAGGTAATAGTGTATTGATATTACAGTAGAATCGGATGATATGTTTGAAATTCATTTGAATGTTTGAATGTTTTATAAACAAGTCATTCAAAGGCAAAAGTGAAGTAATCGTAAAAAATAGCAATAAATGAAAATAAATGAAAATATTTTACTAACACTTTGTTTAACAATCAATTTCAATGAAATCCTTTTGAGAGACGTCTCTAACAGACTAACCACGAAATATATTACGAATGACTACACGATTAGGAGATCAGAGAAAACGTTAAGAAATAAACCAAAAAAATAAAAACATGAAATTCATGGCCAAAAATATGTTTTTTATCGCAATTCTCTCTACTCTTCACTCAATAAACGAGAAAAAATGTTTTTCATTAATATTTTAAATAAAAACACTAAAGAAATTGATTTTGAATTTTATAATAACTTAATATCAAATGAAAGGTTTTTTTTAAGGCGAAGCGAAATATGAGATAATATGATAACTTATTGACGATAATATGGTTTTGAAACTTATTATTAAGTCTTACATCAAAGGAAAGGAAGTCATTCATTATCTTCTTAGAGATATATAAGATTACAAATAATATTCAATTCAATATTAATAAAGTTGTTGTCTATTAAAACATATTTAAAACTCATTGGAATTAAATGCCATTAACAGAGACTATAAGAAATTGTTTGAAAAAATTGTTTGACAGATGAAAATGAAATATGATTTTTGAGATAAGAATTTCTAAATAAAGTGATAAAACGTTGTATAAAATGATGAAAAACTCTCATAAAACAAGAGAAAAGCATTTAATAAATTGCATAATATTTTAAAGGCATTGAAAATAAAGTTATTTATAATTGGCATTAGTTTTACGATAAATAAAGTTTTCATAATTTTATGCGAAGTTATAAACAAAACAAAAAAAACTTTTGAACAGCTTTTCGTGAGAAATAAATTTCTATGAATAGTATTATTGTTATTTGAATTCAGTTTGTTTTAATAGGCATTTGTTTTTGAAAATATTCTCAAACAAAAGAGTCGTTTAATTGTATAATCAGTTGACAATCAGTCGGCAAAATCAATCGCCAGTTCCTCAGAACCTCTTTTGATATTTAAGACTTAAAGGTATTCATAAAATTCGTGTTCAATGAGATTATCTGTAATTTTGACCTTCAATTTAAGGCTGACATTTGAGAGCAATAATAATATGAAAACCATATATAAACCCAAATATAATTAGATTGAAGTCATGATTGACAATAATATAGTGGATATTACTTCCCGTTTATGCAATCGGCGGTCGATTTACATATAATGGCCGTTAGTTTTTGAACTTTCCATACATTGTCTCTACTGTATTGCATGCGATTGTCAGTCAAGAGAGGATTCGATGCAATCATAATAGAGAACAATATGTTTAGTATTGTATGAAAGGTTAGTTTTGTTCACATTGTATGCAATCGTTGTTTAAATAACAATAGTTATGCTCTTTTTGGATGTTTGAGAGCACCTGACATTCACTGTAATGACTGTCAAAACATTTTTGACACAATATTTATGACATAACGAATATATCATAAGATCATAGATTTTGTTCACTATATCACAGATAAACACATCACAAAAAAGTCATTTCTTAACCTATTTTATGTCAAAAAATATATATAAATCTATTGATAAAAATGACAGAAAATAATTCAATTAAAAACAAAACCATTTTTCTTCCAAAACACCCTTAAATGTGCTAAATATCGACACAATGACACCAGGGTGCCAATGGCCACCTGAGGCACCCTATAATGAATGGCAATTAATGAATTGAATCTAAAATTTTAAACTAAAATAATTAACAAAAACAAAGTCAACAAAAGTTTTTTTGGTAATAAAGATAACGACTGAATGAAACACAAACACAAAAATCTGTTTCGTATTTAATATTAAAGCCATTTTAAAGCACAAAATAATCTCTTAAAAGGATTACAATATTCAAAATCTGAAGACTATTTTCATAAATGATCTGTCATTAGAAAAGCAGATGAGAAGAGAAAACACATCTTTTATACACATTTTTGTGTTTTAAACGCTTTTAAAACTTCTCTTCAATTCAGAAAAAGAGTCTAATTTTAAAACAGTTAAAGAAAATACAAATAAAGTGTATTTGAGTTTAAAAACGACTTAACATATAATATAAAATAAATATTAAATAAGATTTAAAGCAAAAAAAAAAAAAAACGTCAAAAAGAGGAAAAACAAACGAAAAGACGATAAAAGATATGAAATATTTGATAAAAAGCATAACTTTTTTGATATAACAATTGATGTGATTATTGAATGAAAGCTAAACTTGACTTCAAATGAGCTTCTCATAAGAATTGCAAGAATTGTGTAATAATTGAAATAAAGAATATTAATTATCTCTAATATAGACCACAAAAGTTTGTTTGCTTTTGGATCAGATAAGCGATTGTCTTACACGTGATTGTTCTGGATGTCAACGAAGGCCACTCTTCGCGGCATTTCAATCAGATAGAGCTTAAGTCGAGCGTCGATTTGCGATGAAGAATGTGGTATCGATGACAACACCATCGCTGCCAACAATGGATCAGCTCTTAAGCGCACACATAGACTGGTTATATAAGGGATTACAATATGAATTGAATGGTTCGACACTTTATTGGTTCACTCAATCACTGCCAATGCTTTGGAACTGACTGTCAATAATATATTATCTCTGAATGAAATTTTACTAAAAAACGAAACGATATTCTCAGCAGTGATTGGATTGGGTTTGCATTCACTGCAGTACTGATGGCTATAGCGATGGCACACACACTACGAGTGCACGCAATGCCATCAATGGCTCAATTGGTGGCTCTGTCTCTCACTCTTGTGAGACAGGAATCCCTTATTTAGCCGATTATTGCCGAAGGAGTCATCCATTTTGGGCACTAAAGCGCAGAAGTCATACAATTGTCTGCAATATTGCAATACATTTAACCCAACGCACAGTTGGGTTGGCTATGGCTTTGGATGTGAGACACATACAGCACATACACACAGGCACTACACGCACACCACATACCGTTCCCCAAAACTATTGGCCAACACTTGATACCAAACGAACCGTAAGACCACTTTTAGTGGCACTAGAGTTGAGCACAACTTCTGTCGACAATGTATTCACTCTTTAAGTATTCATTCAATTGTTTGTCAAATAATTATAATTATATTTTATGTCAATTTTTATTATCAAAACTTTTTTCAGTTGTCTATAATTATAGCCTTAACTCAAAACCAGTTTAATAGCAATTAATTAAATAACAAAAAACACATTCAATGTCTTAAAGCAAAGAAAACAAAATCAAAAGTATGTGAAAACAGACCACAAATGAAAAAAATGTAACAAAAAATGTTTTGTCAAAAAAGTTTTCAATACTTTTTATTTACCTTTAAATTTGACGTCAATTTCTCAGATGAGATGTGTTTTGAAATAAGAACCGATTTTATGGTTTTGTTTATGTTTTTTATATAATATTTATTTATATTTTAAAAGACCGGATATTATGTATATATAGTTATAAAGACATAAACAATAATAACAACGAAAGTGAATGTCTTTGCCTTCACTGCACCGATAGTCTCACTCGTAGTCTATCTGTATGTGTCATACGGTATGTGTGACACACATATAGCATAGCACACATTCACAGCCAATAATATAAATTCATTGATATTTATTAGTCGGCGCTTCACTGCTATCAGTGCTTGCATTTGATTCCCCATTCATTGAACACAAGCGACCACTCAATGGATTTGTTGTGCAATGCATTTCTATGAGGATATTGGCGTTCAATTTGTACATACATTTCATACAATCCCTGTTTGGTGTTCACATTGTGTTACGTTATTTGAGGAAAGGCTCTTCTGTTGACGCACGTGAAGCCAATCGCACCCAATTGTGACCTCTGTTAACGAAATTATTAGACATTGCATTCAATTCAATCAAATTCAATCAAAAACTCATTTCAGTTGAAATCAAATGTCATTTAAGAAAATTCAATCCTTTCTGAAGAAAATTATATTCAAAATATGTTTTGATAACAATTTTTGTTCATTTATTATAGAAATTATTGCTAAAAATGAACTCATTTTTTATTAACCTTTAGAACAAAAAAGGTTAAGTAAAATATTATAACATAAAACCCCTGTTTTAATAGACCCTTAATGGCTTCGATTATTTATTTGTAGAATTTTATAAACATTTTTTTGTATTTAAAGTTCAAAAACTCAATATATTTTTTATTTTATTTTTCTATTCAAATGATAATTTTTGAGCAAAACTTTTTTTGGTGTTAACTTCAAAACACAATGAGAGCATTCATAGTATAAAGTGCTTACAGTCCAATAGAGTCTACTGAATAGACGGCGAAAATAATTCATTAAAAATAGTTTTTGTCTGTTTTTATTCAGTCGTTAGATTCAAATCGCGATAAAAATTCAAATTCTCTTCAAATGTATTATATTTTCTATATATTTATTGATATAAAAATTCATTTCAATTCTCATTATTATAAGTAAATATTCAAACCTAAACTCATTTCTAAATGCATTTGAAATTATATCAAATGATTATTGTTTTCAATATATTAAGTGAATTTTGTCATAAAAAATATTTGTATTTTTCTAAAATAAAATAATTATTTCTCAGCAAAAATCGATGACAAAAAATATTTTCTTATGTCTCAAACACTTCCGTCTTTTCACCAAATTTACAGTTGTTTTCATTCAGACCACAAACAAAAATAACACTTTTTTGACTTCACGTTGAATTCAGTTAAGAAAGAGTTAGTTATGTTTTAAAGTCATTTCACGTAATGCTTAAACAAAATGTTTTTTGATCCAAAGATATGTCTTTTCTGACGAATAACAAGAACTCATTGACTTAAAGAACCGATATTTTTGGCAATCATTTTCTTTCAATAAATCGTGGATAAAAAAGGGTAAAAGAATTTACTCCATCTCAAGAATATTCTAATCAAAGAATAATAAAGTGAAATAAATCCTAAAAATAAAGTAAAATTTCAAACGAATTCTCGAACTAAAGATAATTATTAAAAATGAGTTCATTTTTAATAATGAAATATATGTTTAAAATAAAATTTGTAGTAATTGTAATTTATATAATGAACCAAGCACACTTCAGTCATTCCAAGCACACTTCAGGCACCGTTAGATTGTATTGACAGCACTAGAGTTCACTATAGGAATCGTTGTTTGAAATGATTATATAATTTATTAATAAATCTTTTCCTTTAATAAAACGTAACAATAAATAAATGTTTTTTGTTATTGTAATTCTTTGTGACAAATATTGTATATATTTATAGACAAAAAATATTAAATTAAGACTTTTTTAGATGTTTTTCGAAAAACTTTTTATATTATTATTTTATATCCCTTAGTATATATTATAATATTTTTACACAACAAAACTTAATAAAGTGTACTTGGTCATCGATTCTGTATATGTACTGTATGTATACATACTCTCCATTAATATCCGGATATTTGAATTACAAATTATTTAATGCCAGACATAAGTCAACAAAAAATAATTTCCTTTTATTGCATTTGACGTCAAAGAAAAGGTAAATAAAAATATCGATTTATGAAATTTATTTGTAAATTCAAACTTAAAATTTTGTTTATATTCTTTATAAACATTCTTTGATTTGATTTTATTTGTCAAAAGTTTTTAAAATCATTTTTTTTGTATATTTTTAAAACACAATACTTTATATTCTATATTAAATTCACAGAATATTCTCTGACCCAAAATATAATAGTGTTGTACTTGGAGTAAAAGTTTTTAAATATACTTTTATATCATTTAATGTTTTAATTAAACTCAATTCAAATCAACTTTTCAACAGTTTTCTCATTGGAATTGAATTTTTAGTTTGAATATGAATTATATGATAAAAATACAACAAATGAACAAAATATTAAAGTAAAATATTGGCCAATATTTGAATGTAAAGACAGGTCTGATATAACCTAAAGATAGAGACAGTATTTTGTTTGAATACATCTGCGCTTTGCTGTCAAAAATGGTCGACTCCTTCAGCAATAAATTATTAAGTTTTTGTGCCTTAAATTCATTTTCAATATTCTTTAACAGGAAAAGCATTGCAGAAGAAAAAGTGCAGAGATTTTTGCAATCATTTCTATAGAGAACTCTATCTAAAAGTTAACTCTTTTCATAACTCAAATAAAACTTTTACTTTAGATATAAAATACGTAAAACAATATATAATATTTTCGACAACTTTTCTCTTCTCTTACAGAACTTCATACGAATTGTAAAAGTAGTCATAAATATTGAGATACTTATCAAACATTCGCATATCTTTTTGGGTAAGAATTTCGTAATTGTTTTGTGATTATATAGTGTTTATGAATTGTTGGCTTCGTTTTCATAATTATTATTACTTTTTATATTATTACTTATATTAAAATATTGTAAAAATTGATTTGTATTTTAAATCTTAAATATAAACCAATTGTTTGAATATTAAGAGAAAGCGTTGAAAGTGATAGAACTTAAGCGATATTCCAATAGAGGGTTTAATTATAATAAATTGTTTTAATAAGTTTTATTGATACAATCAGTCTCTCTCTCTCTCTCTCTCTCTCTCTCTCTCTCTCTCTCTCTCCCTCACTCTCTTTCATCAACAGTTGTTTGTCAAACACATCATGTTTTATATATCCACACAAAGAACTGTTTCATTATTTGAATAAAAATTACTATATTTTTATTCACATTCAGAACACATATTAATATTAGTGTTTTATACGAATTATATCTGTTTTCGCAAAAATAAAAATGAATTTTATTTCAAATATTTTTCAATTCAAATGTTTTTCACAAAATTTTGATGACATGTTTGGCGACAAAATTGGAGTCAATTATTAGTGGAAAACATTATTATTATTTTAAGATAAAACGAATCGATGTTAACATTGCTGACGAAAATTATAGTATATTAAATTCAATTATAATTTACACTTATATTCCATAACAGCTCAGACTCAACAGTACTTTCCATTTGCGTAACCGGACATCAAATTATAATAAAAACTTTTGCCTATAATAACAACTAATTCTGCATTCACTCAAACATTATCGACTTTGATGGTAAGTCGGCTTATATTTTGTGCTCTATTTTTCAATTAGTTATTTATCCAAAAATAAACTTTCAATCATTGAATGAATAAAATTATTGGAAATAAAATTGAAAAAATAATTTAATTTTTCGTAAGAATGAGTAAATTGAATCTGAAAAAGAAATTTGAATTAAAGTCAAGTCATTCTTAGTGTGAAAAACAGTCAATATTTCTGAGAAATCTATAAAAAAATTGTTTTCAATTGCTTTCTATTTATATAATATTCTTAATATTTTTGGAATAAATATTTGTTAAGGAATGGCAAGAAGTGACCAAGGGAAGACCAAGGTTGTTGTTTATTCTTTGGTGAACCTTATGTTGTGTTAAGGTTTGCACAATATATTCACAAATAAAGTATTATTTTTATAAAATAATCTCTAATTTGCGTTAAATTTGTTGCCCATATATCTTGTCTTATACCTTGGTCACTTCTCAAACAATTGTATATAACATTAAAACATATAATATGTATAATATTTTTCTGCTTTTGATGTCTTATTTCTTTTTTATTAAAGAAATTATATTTATATTGAGTTTTAATGCGATATTTAGGATAAAATCGATTTGAAAATGAGTTCAAACTTATATAAATTATATAATTATTATTAGTTATAATTCACTCAATTATTACTAATATTTTCTTCAATAAAAGAGAATAAATCGACAAATATTACGAGAAATGAATTAAATTATTAAACAAAAGGTAAGTTATATTATAAAGTCATTTATATTTTATTTGAATGCAAAATAAATATCATATTATTTGATGACTTTTAATATATTTTATAATTTCAAAAAATTATTTTTATTTTCTTAAAATTTTTTTATAAATAATTTGAATTATATTTGAATTTAAAATTATTAAAAATTAATTTAATATTTTTGAACGTTAGACTGACGTCAATTGAATTTGATTAATATTCAGGGTCTTTAATTTGATATCACAATTATGATAATTATTTACTCATTTTTTTGAAAAATTGAAACGATTTTCAAATTTTCAAATTTAGATAATTATATAAAAATCAAATATAAATATTTAGCATAAAATTAAGAAGTTTTCATTGAATCACTTTTCACTAAAATATGGAATTATTGCTATAATAGTAATCATATATTTAGTGATACACAGAATAAGTGTAAAAATCAGTGTTTTATGATTAATAAAAATCATTTTTTGTTTTTCTAATCCAAGAAACATTTGAAAAAGTGATAGCATTTGACAGCACTTGTAATGATATATGAATTGAATTTTGAAACTATCATAGAATTCATTACTATTATGACTACAAACACAAAACATTATATAATATGAGAAGAATTTCATCTCAAAAATGTTAGATTCGCTTCTCATATCCATTGCACTCATAACTAAGTTCTCATTAACTTGATTACAGTATTAAAAATATTTTTTTTCATTATTAGAATCATTTTTTGAGTTTAATTTCATTTTTGACTTTGTTATTGATTTTGTGATAATATTTGACAGTAAACTCAGGTTTTTCTCAACGAATTTTTTAATAAACCTTTCATTTCATACATGTGTTTGATATTCATTTTGCACTATAAGTGAATACTATATTATATTTTAATTTTGTCTGAATTTCATTTTGATTAAGAATAATGAAAAACATTTTTTGCATTCAATGTTCTTTAGCATTAAAGGGGGAAATATTAGAATTTTTTAATATTAAAGTGAAAAACATGTTTTTGATCTTCACTTGAGATTTAGACGCAAAAAATATCCAAACATTCACATAAACATCAGACCTTCAATAGCATCCCTGAGCTCTCATATACTTTGTTGTTATTGTTTTCAATATTAAAAATCAAATCCAATAAAAAAGTCTTAAGAAAAAAGTGAAGAATTATGTTCATTGAGTTTGCTGTAAAATATCTTTATATAACATTGATATCGATTTGAAATGTAATCACATTTAAGAGAATATATTAAATGTCAAAACATTTTAAATATATTTAAATGAGAATTAATTATAAAATTTATTGAAATTACATTTTTGAAGATTAAAAATAATGATAACCTTAAGGGGTATTGGTTTGACTTTTTTCAAATAATGATTTACAAAATACAATAGAATTTGAAGATATTTTTCCACTCAATTAAAAACAAATTTAATTTTGTTAAAGAATTCAAAGAATCATTTAATGGTATAATTTTTATCAATCGATAGCAACAAAATTCAGGAAAGTTTCAAACTTTTCAAATGAAATATTTGTCTAAAGATATATACAAATACTTTAAAAGCCTTTGGGATAAAAATTTGTTTATTATATGAAGCGTTCACTCGATTCTCGATTCACTTCAAGTGAATGTTATTTTGTATTAAATTTTAAATCATTTCTCTCTTCGGCGTTGAATTTGAATGCAAATGAACTGAAAAAAAACTCATCAAAATGTTAACATTTTTCAATGTTTATAAAAACATTATTTCAAACAGTATTTGTTTTCACTGAACTCAACATTTTTAATATTATTTATATCCTTTTAATACTCAATAGACTATCAATTCTTATAATCAAATCTCTTATAAATATCTAACATTTTAATATAAAATAAGTTTATATTTCATTAATTTATCATTTATTTAGCAATTTGTTTATGCTTTTCAATAAAGAAGTGAATTTTCAAAGTTTCAAACATTTTATTTATGAAAAAAAATTATTTATTTACTTAAGTAATAATATGTGAAAAATACTAATTATTAAATGGTTTGAGTTTTTCGTTAACGTTTCGAATAATGTTATGGTATTTAAATTATTAGACCTTGAGGTTTATTTATGACATTATATGAATAGAACACTTAATACCCCTTACAGGTTAGTTAAACAATAAATATAATTCATTTTCTTATACCTGATGTTAAACATTATAAATAACAACCATTTTTGCAATGAAACAAATTCTGAGTGAAGTCTAATATATCAAACATTACAGTGACTTAACATAAAATTAATCCATTTTATGATAAGATATAATGTTTTGTTGATTGTATTATTTAATTGTAATTCAATTTATATGTTATTTAGTATTAGAAAACACCCAAACATTTGACATAAATATATATTTGAATAAAATTTTAAAATATTTTTCATCAAAAGTAATGAATTTTGAGAAACGCCACAAAAATACGTGACTTATAATAAATTCATGTCTTAAATGTCAAATATTTTGTGATAAATATTTGTTTTACAAATAAAAGTAAGTATTTTTTGAACGTTTTTTTTACATTTCCGTTGGTTTTTAATAATATTTTTAATATTTTTATAAATAGTTGTGATTTTAATGTGTTTTATATTCTTATTACTGTTATATAAAGTGAATCTGTTATCAAGTGTTGAAATATTTCATTAAAAATGTTTTTCACTTTTTATGATTAGATTAAAAAATAATTTCTAATGAATTTCTGAGAAATTTCATTATTCAAAGGTTTTGTCTTTTAATATAATTTCATTATTTTAATTCAAATGTTGACTAACGATGACATTCAATGTCAATAACAGGCTTTGGGTTTGAGTTTAGTAAAGGTTTTTTGATTTGTTTAATTAAATTATTTTTTAATTTAACACAAATTCAAATAAATACTATATTTTGGATGCGTTTGACTGTCATGACATAGACTCTATAATACAGTCCAATTGAAGCACAGTCACATTCGCTGACATTGCTGTCCAAATGGACCAAGATTGTTTATACACATATAAAATAATGTTTTGAATATATCACTTAAATATGAGGTATTGAATACAAAAAGTTTCATTCAATTGATTTGTTTTTTATTATTGATTGAAGTCTTTTAAATACAATATAACGAAAGAACGGCTTTTCATATGAAAGAAATGTCACAAAAATATATATTTTAATTAAATTTATTTTTATATCAAAAGTGTTCTCAGAATTAGATTAGTAGTGAATACTATCGACTACTTCAACAATACCTGGCCTTTACTAACACTCAATACTTTTCTGTTATAAAATAATTTTATTATTTCTTTCAAAAAACGATATTATATTATAGTTAATATATTTATTTTCATTTGTTTTATGCAATAATTAAAAAGATTTTAATTAAAATATTTAAAACAAAAAACAGAAAAATATTGTATTTTAAAAATTGTTATTTTTAAGGTGTTTTTAAATTTATAACAAATTGATCAAAAAATAGGTTTTTGTGGACTTTAATAATGTTTTAATGAATATAAATGTTGTGAACAATTTTCATAATATTGACCAAGGTGGTAACAGAATACATGTTCAGACATGCAATATATGCACGAATTATTCATTTTTCAAAATTATTTTCAAATCTAATAAAATATTTGTATTTATTTCAACGAGAAATAAATTATTTGTAATATTGTGTGAAATAGTTTTCCATTCATTATAATGGTGTAGACAGTGATGACACAGACCCGAAATGCCTTCACCTGTCCCTTGCCTTATGAGAAATGGTGGGCCAGGCGTGAGATTAGGCTTAATTGAAAAATATAGTAAATATTTGCTTTTATTTAATAAATCTCATTATTATAACTTTTAACCATTTATATCAGGGATCAAAAAACGATTTGAAAGGGGATAAAATATGGCTTATAATTGATTGTTAAACCCCTTTCACAGTATAGAGCTCTTTGTAATTCATTTTCAAAGCACATAAAAAATGTTTTGAGACTCACTCCCAACAGGGGTTTCATGTGAAACACCTCTTTGAGACAGGCCTAGGGCTCTGAGCTCTTCCTCGGCATTTAGACATAACTAGTATTAGTGTATATATGATATCGATGTCATTATTGTTTCAATTCATTGATTGTTTTATACATTGTATAACAACTGCCGATAAGAATAACGTTTGAATATAATAATAATATTTATTATTCAATGTTTTGTGAATTCATTACAACTGAATGTTTTTGCAAAAGCCATTCATGTGTGAAATCATTAAAAATTGACACAAATATCAGAACAGACATCAAAAATGAAAATAATTGTAAACATAATAAATATGTTTTACTTTTCAATCGAAACTTCTTTTTATTCTTCGACGAAAATCTCAATTTGTCTTTGATTGGATGAAAACAAGTGTTGAAGAGTTTTTATCTTTAGTTTCATTTATTTATTCAATTCTAAAAACGATTTCAAAAAACTTTTTTATTTTTCAGTCGTTTCCAAGAATTTCATTCGTTTTAGAGATTTTGTGAAAAATAATTTTATAAAAAGAATATTTGTTTGACTTTTACACAATTTGTTCATATATTGAAATTTTAGTGTATTTTTCATATCATTTAACTTCAAATGAATTGCATTTCATAGCCCTATATGTAATGTTATTTTCAAAAATATTTCAATAAATGCCTTCAATTCGTTGTATTCATTGTTTTAAAGCATTTTAAAGCCTTTTATGAAAAACAACTTTTAATTCTTTATAATATTTTTCTCTTTGACAACATATTAATAAAAATATTTTTCAAACTGTGATTCAAATTTTGATTTATATTTAAAGCCATTTCTATCAAAAATATTACTTAAAATGTTTTATTAAAAAAACAAAATAATGGCAAATGAATACAATGTCCTTTGAGTTGCCATTAGTTTATATGGAATTCATTATCCGTTTTTGATATAATCATTAGATATTCAAAACTCATCACACATTTTATCGATTATTTTTTGGCCTTTCATTTCACACAAGTATTTCAGTATAGATTTTAAGCTAAATTACAATACAATTAGTTATTTGAGTAATTCTTTGGTGCAAACAGTATTGTTTTGAAGGCACCGTTACTACACCAACAACTCTTCCAACCACTCTATATGTCAAACAACAGCCCATTTGTCCAATAGTTTTCATTATAGCCTAACTATCACTGAATATTCATTTAAATCATTAATTTTTTGTTTTCAATCAATGCATAAAAAATAATTTAGATTTAATTGAAACTAAAACTAAAAAGTTATTATTTTTTGCCTCAATTTGTTGACCAAAGAGTGGATCGATTTTATTGTTATCTCACTCTTCAAGCGATTGATCTTTAGTTGAAATCCACCTAAACATGGGTTGCACTAACTCTAAGTCAGCCATCAAACTGACCGATGAAGACGTAGAGTTCCTCAGAACTAATACAAACTATACTGAGAAAGAGATCCGGGACTGGTATAAGGGGTTCCAAGTGGACTGTCCCGACGGCAAGCTGTCTAAAGAGAAGTTCATGGAAATATATCAAGGATTCTTCAAAGGGGGAAATCCTGAAAAGTTCTGTCAACACGTCTACAGAACGTTCGACGAAGACGGAAACGGATGGATAGACTTCAAGGAATTCCTTCTGGCAATTGGTATCACAACGAGTACTAATCCAAGGGAGAAGCTTAAGTGGGCCTTCAAAATGTACATCACATCCATGTTTGATATCAATTGATTTCTCACTTTCTTATGATCTATATTTACGGTCAGGTATGACATCAATAGCGATGGTCTCATAGAGTTGGACGAAATGACCAAAATTATTAAAGTAAGCCCTGTTTAGCCTATTTTTAACAAAGCCTTTGACCTAATTTTGGACTAATATTGCACTCAATACTGAATTCCACTATAAATTAGTTTACATTTGATTTGAAATTTCAAAACCAATTGAGATATGAATGAAACGAATGTTAATTGCTATGAATTGTCATTAGATTTGATTGCTTTGAAGTCATTAAAAGTTGTTTAATATTTAATTATTTCAACATTTGTCGACAATTTCTAATCAATTGAAAACTATAATAAAATGAATGCATTGTTAGGCACTGCACGAGATGTTGGGCGAAGACGTGGGCGACACCTTCGAGGGCGAGGCGGCGGCCCTCAGAGTGAAGGACATCTTTGCGAAGTTGGACACCAATAATGACGGAAAGATATGTTTAGCAGAATTTCTCGAAGTTTGTAATATTGACGACGGATTAGCAAAACTTTTATCGCTCTCTGGTGATGCCTAAGACAGGGGCACAAATCATATGCCTAAAACAGGGGCACAAATCATTATATCCATTGATTCCGTGTATTGTTTGCGCACTTCATAAACGAATAGAAGAAAAAACTTAATATAATATTGAAATTAATTTAGTGTCAAATGACTTATATTTACTAAATGTTTATGAAATATATTATTGAATGTAATCTATATTTTATATTATATTTACATTGAATTTAATCTTCCAATCGTTTAACAATGAAATACTGTTTCCAATCATAACTCGTCTTCAAATCAAATCTTTAATTCAAACAAATTTTAAAAAGGTTTTGTGTTTGCTATCATATGATAAACTCATACATGACTTGACTTTAATTCTCATCTTTAATGATATAATTTTTGTGACAAATATTTAATTTTGAACTTAATTTCAATCCTTATTAAACGATGTCTTTAAAGGTCAACAGAAATACAAACAAAATATTAATTAAAATTTATGATTATTTTAGCAAAACTTTGCTCTTTATATTCGAGTAAACAATTCTGACAACAATTCTGACAACAATTCTGACAACAAATCCAATGGGAAAACAAAACAGTAAACTAAAGCCTGAAGTGTTGGCAGACCTGAGATCCAGCACTGAGTTCACTGAGGCTGAGATACATGAATGGTATAAAGGCTTTCTGAAGGACTGTCCGACAGGACATCTCAGTATTGAAGAGTTTAAAAAAATTTACGGAAACTTCTTCCCATACGGCGACGCCTCCAGGTTTGCAGAACATGTCTTTCGCACCTTTGATGCCAACTCAGACGGAACTATAGATTTTAGGTTAAGACCTATTGAACACAATTTCCAAATACTAATACCTATTAATACAGAGAGTTTTTGTGCGCTCTTTCGGTCACTTCGAGGGGAAAGTTGGAACAGAAGCTGAAGTGGGCTTTCAGTATGTATGACTTGGATGGAAATGGGTTTATTAGCCGTCAGGAAATGCTCGAAATAGTCACCGTCAGTACTATAGGTGCGATTTGAGACAATTATAGTGTAATGAATGTATTTTAGGCCATCTATAAAATGGTTGGG
Organism: Quadroppia sp. Gr-Ori-00064; assembly: GCA_034700825.1. NCBI lineage: Eukaryota > Metazoa > Arthropoda > Arachnida > Sarcoptiformes > Quadroppiidae > Quadroppia > Quadroppia sp. Gr-Ori-00064. The sequence goes on along the minus strand of JAQIXR010000052.1, from coordinate 47,547 downwards.
TCTGTGATGAAAATGCCTGACGACGAGTCGACACCTGAGAAGAGAACCGACAAAATATTCAGACAAATGGACAGCAATGCCGACGGAAAGCTATCACTGGAAGAGTTCATCGAAGGGGCCAAAAGTGACCCATCGATCGTACGGTTACTTCAATGCGATTCTCAAACGTGATATTCATTAATGAAAAAGCAATTAAAATCTGATTCTATGAGACCTCACATGACATGACATAACCTCAAAGGCTGTCAACTGAAGCACAGTATTTGAAAATTACTTTTAAGACTATTTCAGACAAATTCAAAATATATATTCATTTGGTTTTCATATTTTAAAGTTATTTTCAAAATAAATAGTCAAAACCTCCTGTTCCTCACATTTGTATAAACACCCATAACTATAATTATCTATAATATGAACGGATGTTTTCGACCAAACATACCATTCATATCAAATAACCCAAATATCCCTCAATCATATGACGGCTCATTCAATGAAGACATACAAAAACAACTCATTTTTAATGAATACAAAAGTTTTATTTGTTTTATAATCAAAAGATATTTCAAATGTAATTCAGTTAATATTATTCAGAAAATGTATTTTCAATGAAATTCTTTCATAAATATTAACCATTAAGACATAAAAGTCTAATCTTTGGCATAAATCCATTCGTTCTCCTTATGAATGGCTGCCTCTTCTTCAGGGGTGAAGTCATTCTTGATCTTAAGGATGTCTCGAACCTCTTGACAGGTCTTTCCTTTGATTTTATTGCAAATATGTTTGGCCCCGACTTCGACCAACCCCTTGATGTCCATGAAATTGGCAGAGGCTATGATGTCGAAGAGGTGTCCCTGATCTGAGACATCGATGAACTGTTTGTCCCAATGACCCAACTCTTCAGTTCGTCTGTCCTTCTCCTCATCGAAGTCTTCATCGATAGGCGGGTCATCCCAATGGTATTCCATGTACTCAATGATCTGACAATCAATTGGACAGACATTAATGGCATTCAAATCAACTGTTCTTTGGTTTATGTCTTGTATTGTGGGTTAGGTATGGGTTGGTTAGGAATGGGTTTGTTTTTCATTACAATACAAGACCTAAAGACAGACTCCATTCAAAGCAATGGCAAACCTTCTTAAGAGCCTCATTAGTGACGGCGTCGTTCTTCAGGGGAATGGGCTTCGAGTGGTCCGGGTTATCGCCCAACGCTTCCAACATTCCAGATATCAATACAGACATCTTCGCTGCGCTGAGAAGACATTCAAAGACCTAACCATTCAATGATAATCGCATTTCATTACATATGACTCATCTATGACTCAATACAACACCCATTGGTCGACATGTGGTCGACATAAATATGGGATCTGATCTGTGATAGCATTGGTGAAGACATACCTGGCCCTCATTGGACGCCAATTTGATCTTCATTTGGTCTTCAGTGACCAGTGCTTGATCTCCGGCTTCAGCCATTGTCTGGATGTAATTGAAATGATTGTATGAAGTGATCTAAAGTCAAACCAAACGTTTGTATGACTTGAAGTGAAATGAATGCGATTTCAATAAGTGATTGAAAGCGCTTTCGGTTCAAAGGTTGACTCAATGACACACTATGTGTTGTACATAAATAACGTCAACGAAATGAAAATTTTTTTAATTAATGAAAAAATGTTTTAAAAGAATAAAAGTTTGAAATGTATTAAAAAATACTAAAACAACGCAAAGAACTGTTGAAAAAAAGTTATAAAAATCCATTAAAGACTGCTTTTCTCACCTCTTAAATGACATTTCAAATGATTTGTTATAACTAGACATGTATTGACACTGACCTATGGCCAGACCTATGGCCAGAGGTGTTCCTAACTATCAATTGTTGCCAATGAATGGCAAAGGACTGCAAAACACATCTTAATTCACAAACAGTGAATTGATTTTAAATTCATAGTTAGTGCTAATTATGTGCTAAAGACCCCCTGAATGGGTGGAACTGTTTATTGCATAAGACGTCTACAAAAGTGTGAAATCATAGAAACACTACATTTTGATATCATTTATATAATAATGAATTGCATTATCACTAATTGAATGACATTTTTATTAATGTTAATATGAATTGCATTTAAGTTTTCATTCAAAAACTTTTTCTATTAAAAACAAATTGTTATAAACTTTTGAAGATTTCTTTATAAAATAATTTCATTCTTTATATGTATTAATGTTTTGCAATGATTTGCAATGAAATTAGAATTGTTTTAATGAAAAATGTTTGCAAAGAATAAAAGTTTTAAATTTACTCAAAATTTCTAACTCAAAGAACTATTTAAAAAGTTATAAAAATCTATTTATAAATAAATTTCATGTGAATTGATAACACATTTCTGATAATTATTCAAATAATTGTTGTCTTCAATTGTTATCTGAAAAAAATATTTGATTTGCAATTAATGATTTAATGCGTGAAAAGTGAATGAAAAATATTATGCGAATTCATATTATAAGTACAGTATATGTGAATAGAAAAGGCATTGCATTCACAACTCAGTGAATGCAGTGATGTGTAGACACAGACAGACATACATTCACTCATATAATGCAATAATAATGCAATACATGTTATTCACAGCCATTGCCAACACTGTATAACTCTATCCAAACCAAAATAAACACCACTTTTGACTCACATTTTAATTGTAATTTAAAACAAAACAAAACATTGATTTATTAGTGATAATCCGCCCATTATTTTGTGTTTTATTCATTATTTGATTCAATTGTAAGTAATTTAATCATTGTTTCTGTCATCGAATTATTCATACATTCATTGATTGTCTTTAAATCATGTCTTCATTTGAGTAATAATTTTTATAAAAATGATTTTTGAGATTATTTTTGACTTTCTTTTGATATAATCAGTGAAATGAACTCAAATGAAGCAAATAATGGACACAAAAACAGTATTAATAATGATATTAATGCTCAAAACGAGACCAAAACCAGTGATAATGTGAAGAAGAGTAATAATAACCAAATCAGCGATAGTTTGGATATAAATGTGAACAACAATGAGATTGGATCTAATGACCAGACGTCGGATCAGTCCACTCACGACAAGTCCACCGCCGATGATGACAGTGATAGGCGTGACCTCTCAGGTGCTGATAATGGGAGCCATTCCTCAGTTGAACCACAATTGGAGTCAAATGACATGAAATGTGAAATCGATTTACACAACAATAACAGTGAGACCATCGATGAGAGCAATGATAATGAAGACAGTCTTCGTCCAAACATCACTTCCAGTCCGGGAACCGCTCGACCCATTGCTGAAGAAATTTCTGAAGAAATTGATTTGAATTCAGACATTAATATCAAAGACACTGACAGTGAAAAGTTAGATGAAAGTCAAGATAAGACTTACCTCCAGAACAGTGAAGATGAGACTGTTCTCCAAACTAGTGACAAATCTGATGATCAAATCGATGCTAAATCTAATGTCAACTCAATTGGAAGCGATGACAACAAAACAGATGACTTGAATCCGTTTAACGAAGTCTCTAACGAACAAAACGCCGATAAAACCGTTGATTTAAATCCTTTTACAGAAGAATCTGATATTAAATCCGAAGATTCAAATGAATTCAAAGTAATTGAATTGTCCACAGATGTGATACAAGGAAGTGATGAATCGAAAGACATTGCAATTGATCCCAATAATGAAGAGACGACTCAACCAATTGCAGAACATTCTACAGCAGATTCACCGGCGAAGTCATCGTTGTCTTCGCCGGCAAAGAGTCCCAAATCGTCTACAATTCCCAATGATTTACAACAAGTGATAAACGATTCCAGTATTTCAGATGAAGTAAAGTTAGGATTACTTTGTGCTAAAATCGTGTCTTTGGTCTCATCGGACGACAGCAGTCAAGACGCGAATCCAATTACAGATAATATTCTTCATCTGTTAATTACCGATGACTTGCAAAGAGTGAGAAAAGCACAGACTTTGAGGCTTTTCTTTCGCGATTATCTCAAACTATTGCCGTCAAAGATTGTGGCAGAGATTTTGAGTGTTTTGATTGCGGTCTTTAAGAAATCTCTTCTTAACTTAGAGGCGGCCAAAGGGTTACTCTTAGAGTCATTGACCCAAACCTTTCATTTGGATAATCTGATCAAACATTTCATCCGAGAAATCATTAATCTTCAGACGTCTTATAGCTGTGACGTCAAAGAGTTGAAGGTTTTATTGAAACAAAGCGAAGACGACTCAAGACTTCTTCATTACGTGAGAAACGCTAATCTTCTACAAAGAAGTCGTCCGAACGCCTTCTTCGCGTTCACCGGCTCTACCGGTTCGGTATTAGCACTTCCGCCCGTCCAGAAGTGGCCGATTCAGAACGGATGGACATTCATAACCTGGTTTCGATTAGAGCCGAACGCAACCAATTCTCAGCCGTATCTCTATTTCTTCAGAACCAGCAAAACAGGTGTCGGTTATTCGGCTCATTTCACCGGCAATTGTCTGGTTCTGACATCGATGAAAATCAAAGGCAAAGGCTATCAGCACTGCATTCCGTATGAGTTCATTCCTTTCAAGTGGTTTCACTGCGCTATCACTTATGTCACCAAATGGAGGGGCGCTGAAGTCAAGGTCTATGTGAACGGCCAAATGACAGCCAATACGGAGATGGCGTGGAATGTCCAGACTTCAGATACGTTCGACAAGTGCTTCATCGGTGGCACCGCCGACATGAATGAGTCACACCTATTCTGTGGACAGTTATCTTCTATCTATCTATTCCATGAAGCACTGAATGCGAGTCAAATCTGTGCTATCCATCGATTGGGGCCGTCATATGTGGGTCAATACCTTCACAGCAATGAGAGTCAAATCGATTTACCAATGGTTATGAAACGGGTATTATATGAAGAAAAGTTGAGTTCAGCTCTCATTTCGCTCTACACCCCTGTGGCCGTTGAAGGGGAGACTCTGTGCTTGCAATCGGCCCCCAAAGGAAATGCATCATATTTTACATCTTCACCACACGCGGCACTTCTCGGTCAAACGGTTGCAATAAAGACCCAATCGATAAGTTTTACCCTTCAGTCCATCGGTGGTATTCGAGCCCTTTTGCCTCTTCTGCACCGATTTACGCACCGGTCGGACGCTGAGGCCTGTTCTACACTAATAGGCTTTATATGCGACCTATTGGAGAGTTCCCCGCAATGGTTCGGCAACGAAGTGGTTCAGTCGCACGGCTTTGTCATCATTTCTTCACTACTGGCCAAAAGTCCGCGAACTCTTATAAATGAGGAAACGTTGGAAATACTGTTGAACTTAACCAAAACCCTAATCAGTGCCGCATCGGGTGCTGACTCTATACTATTGAAGCAACTAATGGACAGTATTTTATTCAATTCCTCGCTTTGGGTTTACGTCGACTCGAAGTTACAGTTAAGGCTTTACTGCTATTTGGCCACAGAGTTCTTGAGCGGCACTAATGGGTCTAATGTTTCCAATGGCACTGTAACTACCGGTGCCAACGCTAATGTGTCATCTGGTATTGTATTCAGTGAAGTGAGAAGAATATCAACTGTTTTACAATTATTGCATTCTTTGAAATACTATTACTGGCTATTAGAAGAAAGGACAATCCAAGTGAAGGCCAGGGATTCAACGTTAAGGCCCAACAAAAACGAATTACTTTCCATTCGTTCCTATATTTTATTGTTTATAAAACAGCTAATTTTAAAAGGAAATGGCGTTCATTTGGACGAACTTCAAGCGATTCTTAACTATTTAACCACAGTTAACGAAGACGAGAACATATTGGATGTGCTCCAAATGTTACAGTCCCTTATGTGTGAACACCCGGCCTCTATGATCCCGGCCTTCGATGCCAAACATGGAGTTAAGACTGTTTTCAAACTAATAGATTCGAACAATGAAGAGATCCGTATCCAAGCCCTCAAACTGTTGGGGTATTTCTTGTCCCGAAGTACCCAAAAGCGGAAACAGGATGTCATGGGTCCGCACAACCTGTTTATGCTTTTGTGCGAACACTTAAATAAATTCACGCCTTTAAGGATCGATACCTACAATGCTTTACTTGAAATTCTAACCGAAACGGCCATCGAAACCATCCGAACCTCCCATTCCACTAATGCCAACCTTCGCATTGAGAACCCAATGATCCTTAAAGTAATCGCAACTCTTCTCATCGAAGGCAAGAAAGAAGAACCGAACGAATTGGACGACAAAACTATTCCAGACATCAAAAGGTTGTTTATAAGCGATTTGTGGAAACTTTTAGTCAATAACCGCGAAAACAGACGACTTGTCCTTCAGATGTCTGTTTGGCAGCACTGGCTTATAAACCTCATTGACCACAACGTCGATGTGACCAGAGATCAGATTTTAGCCATCTTTAGGATACTTCTGTATCACGCAATCAAATACGAATACGGGGGTTGGAGGGTATGGATCGACACCCTGGCCATCATTCATGCTAAGGTCAGTCTCGATGAGTTCACGGCTCAGTTTGGAAAAAATTACGACAAGAATTGTGAGATCAAACTCGAAAAAAGAACTTCATGTGATTCGAGTACTGGAAGTACTTCTTTGAAAGACGAGTCCATTAGAACCAGTGAATTGAATCACACGAACGACAAGGAAATAAATGACAGCGAAGAGAAGACATCTCATAAAACAGTAGATAACGATGAAGAAGATGGCCGTCTAGAAGATGATCCCCGTCCTGAAGATGACAGAGAAGTTGTAATACCGCCCGAAGTAGTGATTCCATCCGATGACAATAGAGACACAATCGATGAAAGCGCAAAGAGTGTCAAAAGTGCCAAAAGTAGTGAAACAGAAGGTGTGACAAAAGTCGATGAAAGCAATGATATTAGTGGTAACGATGCCGAAGAAGAAGGCGAGGATAAGGTCGATGAGAAGGAGGCGCCCATTAGTACTATTAGTTATCAAAAGGATTCTGAATCAAAGTTACCGACCACTGAGCCTCAACTGTCCAATACTGCAGTTCCTGACAGCGCCCCCACAAGAAGTAATCGCTATGGAAGTAATCGCCGAACAAATCCTCAAAAAGAGTTTTACACTTCACTATTAGGCCAAAAGTCGACGCCCAAAGTGTCGGCGACGCCAGCATTCCGTATCCCAGAGTTCCGTTGGAGTCATTTGCATCTGAAACTGTTGAACGATTTAATGTTTTCCATCGAAAGTGATCTTCAAATGTGGAGAAGTCAGAACTCAGAGTATAAGTCGGAGTCCGGTTCTCAAAGAAGCTCACAATTGGATCAAATTCTTCAACATTCAGAAAACCAGATCTATATCGTGAATGCCATTCATTTGGTCTCGCAATTGAGTGATAACATAATTATAGCCGCGGGAGGGCTGTTACCTCTGTTGGCGGCCGCCACGGGTGGCAACAGTGCGGCCACTAATGTGACCTCTGGTGGAGAGGGTTTGACCTCAATTCAGGCCAATTCGTTGCTCTATAGACTCGTGAATCTAATCGATATCTTATGCTTTGCCGCAACTCATGTCAACTTCGGTGAATTAGAGGCCGAGAAGAATATGTCCGCCGGAGGGATATTAAGACAATGTCTTCGTCTGGTCTGTACGGTCGCCGTCAAGAACTGTCTGACTGTTCAGAAATATATGGAAACGGGTTTATCGATGGAAAGTGATTTGGAATCAATTGAATTGAAAGATGAGTCCAATATCGGCACCAGTATTGCCGCCGCAGCGGAACTGTTCGGTATTGACTTCACTTCAGAAACCAGTGATTTAGTCACAAGTTTCAAAACGGACGGTTCGGACACCGAAACTGTCTCCACATTTATTCCAATACAACCCCTTCCTATCAAAGACCCGATGCGTTTATTGCAGGAAATGGATGTCAATCGCTTGAGAGCCTGTATTTATAGAGACGCCGACGCTGACACCCGTCAGTCCCAGTTTTTAGCGTTGGCGACACTTTACTTCATATCTGTTCTAATGGTCTCCAAATATCGTGATATCATTGAACCTAAAAGTGGTTCTCAATTATCGAAAGGAAGTCGACGTAATTCTCAGGCCTCTAATGATAGTAACCCTCAGACGCCGTCAGACCAGAACATAGACGCCGGCAGTTTAGACCCGTCGGAAATAATAAAACCAATAGAGTTGCCCAAAACTACCGTCGACTCAAACATTGGCGAAAAACTTACGGCAAAACTCGAGTCAACCCTTTCGAGTGTTTGTCCACTTCTTAGGGAAATAATGTGTGATTTCGCGAACTTTCTCTCAAAGACTCTTCTGGGTTCTCACGGCCAGGACCTGGTCAGCAAAGAGGCCGTCCGAACATTCCGACGTCCGAACGCCAGTCCCGTCGAGTTAGTTATGTTACTTTGCTCTCAGGAATGGCAGAACACTTTGCAAAAGAACGCCGGATTGGCGTTCATTGAGCTCATCAACGAAGGAAGACTTCTATCACATGCTATGAAAGACCATATCGTGAGGGTTGCGATGGAAGCGGAGTTCATACTCAACCGACTCAGAGCCGACGACGTCTCCAAACACGAGACATTCAATCAGTCCTGTTATGAGACCCATGAAAGCCGTTCACACGAAGAAAGTCTCATCAATTCATTGATATTGTCGGCGAAGAGAAGGGATTGGATGGTCTTCACCAGATTTAAGGAGAATCTAAAGCGCGGACACAGAAAGCAATACAAACTGGACAGTTGGGAAGACGACGCCCGACGCAAACGCCGATTCATATGCGATCCCTTCGGTGTGGATCAAATACCAGACAATTCTCGCATTAATGACATCGAAAACGAAGGAAGTGTTTCGACAAAGTCATTAGACATAGAACAGAGTCAAACAGATAAGACCGACGACGAAGTGATGGCCAATCCATTGATATCTCCAAAACAAATGCTCAACACTTCTGTTCGGACCGAAGAGGACGAAACGGACTTATATTTGTGGGAAAGCGAAGAAGTGGCTCAAGAAAATGAAACCAATCCAGAGTTCAGTGGATCTGTTTTGTTCACAATCGACTGTTCCCTCGTTTGGGGTATTTATGCAATCGAAGGACTACTTCAGATCACAGCCAATGAGCTGTTCTTCGAAGCCCATAGCAATGACATCGAATTGAGTTCTGTTCTTAAGATGGATAAAAAGTTGACCAAAACTGAAGTCACGGACAATATAATGAAAGGCTTGAGTGGTATCGGCTCTAAAGGTTTCAAAGGGTTCAAAGACTTGGATCTAATGGTTTTGCGTTATTGTGATCTCTTGACATTCAATGGAAAAATTCTTCTCAACGAAATCAGAGCCATCTTTAACCGAAGATTTCTTTTACAACAGAACGCCATCGAAATATTCTTAGCCCAAAGGACTTCCATTATGTTTGCGTTCGTCGACTACGAAACAGTCAAAAAAGTGGTCAAATTCCTGCCACCGGTGGGGGTGGGCGTCAAGTATGGGATCACTCAATCCCGAAGAGCGTCACTCATGTCTCCGAAACAACTGTTCGCGGCGTCCAATATGACCCAGAAGTGGCAGAAGCGAGAGATCAGTAATTTTGAATATTTAATGTTTCTCAACACCATTGCCGGCCGAACCTATCAGGACCTCAACCAATACCCGGTCTTTCCCTGGATTTTGACCAACTATGAGAGCAATGAACTCGATTTGGCTCAACCCACCAACTTTAGAGACCTGTCCAAACCTATCGGTGCTCTTAATAATGATAGGAGAATGGAGTTCATAGAAAGATATAACACATGGGATAACAGTAACAATGTTCCGGCCTTTCATTACGGCACCCATTACTCGACCGCTGCCTTCACCCTGGGATGGCTCATTCGTCTGCAGCCCTTCTATTCGACATACCTGGCCCTTCAAGATGGCCGACTCGAAGACGAGTCCCGACTGTTCACATCGATTCGCGACGCATGGATTGCTTCCTTAATGGGCGGTCAACAGAATGTCAAGGAACTGATCCCTGAGTTCTTCTTTCTGCCAGAAATCCTAAATGGAAACCATATTCTAGAAGACGTTGAACTTCCGGTTTGGGCCGAATCTCCCGAACATTTTGTGCGTTTGCATCGAATGGCTTTGGAGTCGGATTTGGTTTCGTGTCAATTGCACCAATGGATTGATCTGATCTTCGGATACAAACAGAGGGGACCCGAAGCTATCCGTGGCGTCAATGTGTTCTACTATTTGACATATGAAGGAAACACAGACCTGTCGAGTGTGACCGACCCTGCGCTCAAAGAAGCCATCGAATCCCAGATCCGCCACTTCGGACAAACCCCAAGTCAACTGAGTTCAGAACCACATCCCCCTCGAAGTAGTGCATTACACGTCTCGCCCCTTATGTTCACTCCAGTCATGGACGAGGTCTGTATGTCTGTGAAGTTCCCCTTCAACGCAGCGGTCACTCACATCGCCTCCTGTGCCACACATAACGGTCAACCGAATACCGCATCACAAATAGTGACCATTAATTCACATCAACAATACTTTCTTCACAAATGGAACACAAAAGAGTCGACCACTCCTTTCACTATGGACTCAGCGCTCATCTCTTCGGCGTCCAACCAAAAGCGCCAGTTGTTGGACACAACTAATCTCTGCACTTCCATTCAGTGCCACTACATTGTGACCCTCGACGCCAAACACCTGATTATGTGTCCCTTTTATGACAACTCATTTCGCGTGTATTCGACAGAAACGGGAAAATTGAATCAAATAATTTACGGCCACAGAGGCGTCGTTAGCTGCCTGGCCAGGAGTGAGTGCAACGTTGCCGCCGACTTCTATGTGGCCTCCGGTAGTCAAGACTGTTCTGTCCTTCTGTGGACATGGAATGCAAAGTATGCCTTAATTGAAGGCAACGGCGCTTCCAATCTCTCAAATCCATTGCCGAAACTGACTCTTTGGGGACACGAATCCACTGTTATATCACTGCTAATCAGCGCAGAGTTGGGTCTAATAGTGAGCGCCAGTCGTAACACAATTCTAATCCATACCACAAGTCATGGCGAATGCATTACTGAGATTGATATCAGAAAAAGAGGCGCCGTTTCGACCCTAAGAAGTATTAGTTGCACTGATTCTCATAGAATGGACGAACAGATGGAGTCGAGACCTGAGGGCGACATAAACGGTATGTTTGGACACAAATTCACATTTATTTCAATGAATTTTATATCAATTGATTAGAAGCAAGTATTGAGGCCTCGATGTTGGGAAGGGATGGTTCAATGAAGTTGAAAACTCAATCCCGAGACTCAAAGACGGGGAGTGGAGACACGAGAGGCGAGACGTCGAGTATGACCTCATATGACTTGAATACAGACTATTGTTCGGCTTTTGACGAAACCGATTATCTCATCAATAATCTGGTTATGTGTCGGGAGTTGGGATTCATTGTCGGTATAGCAATACCACAATCGGGCGAAGACATCGACGATTCGAGATCAGGTTCGACACAAAAACATCTCAAGACATCGAAAGCCGATCGACAGCGCAGTCAAAATGCGTTACTCTTTTCATACAACTTAAGGGCAAAACTGATTAAATGCATACAAATCGGCAACATTTCCTTCGCCAAAGACAGGGATTCCACTCTACTGTTGACCACTCGTGACGGCGAATACATAGTGATGACAGAGAACGGGTCATCCGTTAAGATATTGAGGACATTTGATTTGAGTCCTTTGTATGCGCTCAACACAAGTGAATTGTCCACTGCTTTCACAGGCGAACAAAACCGCGTAAAATCGTTGACTTTGACTGACTTTAAGTACTTATTGGTTGGACTCGAAAACGGAAAACTCATTATATATAACATTGATTTCAATCGATGGCATCACGAGTACAGCAGCAGATATTAGTGCCTAAACTCCTAGTCCTCTATAATTTGGTATTCATTCTCACTTTGATTATAATAAATGCCGAAAATCTTTGGATTTTATTTTTAGATGACTTTCAATTCACTTAAGATTTACAGACATTGAAATCAATGGCCATTTGAAAGACAACTCTTTTTTCGTTAGTTTTCTGTAATATAATTATAAAAAACATTTGGTTTTTGTGTTCGTATTTGATAACAATTGAGTGAAATGTTTTGAAAACAAGAAAACACTTTTGAAAACATATTATTACAACAAATGTGTTATTAAACACATATTTCTCTATTATTGAGAGAGTATTGTCTGCAACGAAATGCAATTTTTTGTCAATTTTAAAATATATTGAATTTTACGATAAATTAGTTTAGATTTAAAGAGAATTATTATTAATGTATTTATACATAAGTTATTTAATCAGAAGTTTGGGCTTTTTCTGGTAAATACATACAAAAAAGGGGTTAAAGTGTTATTATATTTAATAAATACTATTATTATATAAATTAAATTAAATTAAATTAAATTAATATTTTAATGATTTTTATTTATTTGTTTCTCTTTTCAAATAACTCTAACATTCCTTCAAATGAATTGTTTGTCATTTTTTAAATTAAATATTAATATAAAAAACAGTTCTTTTTGTCCTATAATTAAAACATTTAAAAATAATTGTAATTTATATTTAATTACTATTTTCTAAATTATTTTTACATTCTTTCGATGTTTTCGTCAGTTTTTCAATAATTTTTTCGGCGATTCGTAAAAAACTTTTTGAACATTCACTCTCTGGATGTGTCAACAGAATAGGTGTTCCGCTGTCACAACACTCACGAAGTTTGATATCCAGAGGAATATGACCTAAAAATTCTATATTGAGCTCTTCGGCCAACCGTTTGGCGCCGTTGTGTCCAAATATATATGATTTGTGGCCACAGTTTTCACATATAAAAGCACTCATATTCTCAATGACTCCCAAAACGGAAACATTTGTTTTGGCAAACATTTGGACACCTCTTCTGGCGTCTGACAGAGCGATGTCCTGAGGAGTGGTCACAATCACTGCTCCACTGATTGGTATACTCTGTGCTATAGACAACTGGGTGTCACCCGTTCCGGGAGGCATATCGATGAGGAGGTAGTCAATTGTCTCCCATTTGACACCGTATAAGAGCTTCTGAATGGCGGACATAACCATCAAACCCCTCCAAACTAGGGCTGACTTCTCGTCGACCAGAAATCCCATTGAAATGCATTTTATCCCATAATTAGTCAACGGTTTCATCAAATTTTCTGTCATTTAAGAGACAATTATTTCATTAAAAATCTCTAAACACTTGATATGTAATACGTTTTGTGATCTCCGGTTGACCTCTCAGTGCCATCATCTGAGGAATGGATGGCCCGAAGACATCTGCGTCAAGAATTCCGATCTCAAGACTCTTTGACAGAGGAATCAATTGTAATGCCATTGAATCCAACTCTATATCAATACCGGATTGAGTTGTTTGAGAGCTGTTCCCAAACCTACTGTTGTCGAAGACTTTCCAACCCCTCCTTTGGCGGAAGAGATGACAATTGTGTTCTTCACTCCAGTTATTCCCAACTTTGTGGCCAATTGTCTCATTTGACAATTCATTGACTGTTTTAACAAAAATTTAATTTAATTTTAAGTAAACTTTAATTTAATTCAAAAATACCAAACATTTTGAAGTAATTAATAAATTAAATGCTTTTCTAAACATATTTTTTATCAAAAATTTCAATGTTTTTTAATTTGACTTAAATTTGAATTAAATTTGATTTCAAATGAGTTTTCAATTGAAATGTTTTCACAAATTAAATGAATGTTTGCTTTCATTGAAATGTTTGTAAACATTAGACCAAAACATGTGTTTATTATGTATTAAATGACGAAATGTTTGCTCAAAATGTTTGGCATTTTTTATTAAAAACAAATTCATTTCAATTTAATTCAATTGAAAGACATTTGACGCGATTTGGACAAAATGTTAACCAAAATGTCATTAATGATAATCAGTTGATCTTAAGTCACAGACCAGTGATGTGTCGCGAGATAATGGACGCCATGAGACCAAGAGATGGCAAGACATTCATTGACATGACATTCGGTTCGGGCGGACACACGAAGAGGTTGTTGTCGTCAAACAAGTCCATTAGGGTCTATGCTCTGGACAGGGATCCGATCGCTTACCAAAAAGCAGTCGTTTTGTCTCAAAACAAACTCTTGTCAACGAATGGACAGCAAGTGATCCCACTTTTGGGCCGATTCAGTGAATTCCCGGATCTGATGACCAAAGAGGGCGTCAAATATGAATCAGTGGATGGAGTGGTCATGGATTTGGGCACTTCTTCCATGCAATTCGATGACAGCCGAAGAGGTTTTGCGCTCTCAAGCGATGGTCCGTTGGATATGCGAATGGATGGACAACGGTTCCAATGGATGCCAACGGCCGCAGATGTGGTCAACACCTTAAGTGCCGAACATTTGGCGAAGATATTCAAAACTTACGGCGAAGAGAGAAATGCTATGAAAATAGCGCAGACTATCGTTGACTCGAGGTTTATGATGAAGAGGTTGTCCTCAACCACAGAATTGGCCAAATTGGTGGACAACGTCAGTGCTAACCACCAGTCCGTCGACCGGTTGGGCAGACCTCAGCACTCGGCGACCAAAGTGTTCCAATCGTTGCGAATCTTCGTTAACAATGAGTTGAATGAATTGAATTACGGTTTGGAAAAAGTTTTCAATTATTTAAAGCCAACAAAAAATCTTCATTTGTTTCACAAAAGCGATTCCATCACTAATTATCACGACATCGACGGCGGAGTCATTGCTGTCCTGTCTTTTCATTCACTGGAAGACAAAATCGTTAAAAAGCATTTGATTGGCCTTGAAGTGAATCAAACCAATGATGCAAAACATTTCAGTTCTTTAGAGACAATATCTGATGAAGAGATGAATAAAGTTTTGCGTAAAAAGTGGCGACCAATCAATAAACACGTTCTCTGTCCAACTGAAGAGGAAGTGCTCATAAACCCAAGAAGCAGATCAGCGAAGTTAAGACTAGCCATTCGTGTGCTCTGAACATAGCATTGCTTTTACAAAACATTTAATTTTTATTAAAAAAAACAATTTATTATTAAATAAAAATAAATTTTTGTCTCAACTGAAAAACAGAAATTTTTTTATACAAAAAATAAATTATTTATAAATTAATTACAAATAAATAATTCTTAGGAATCACTGATTCGTTGCATTGGTTTGTGAAGTGTCTGAAGAATAGAGGAGTGAAATGCCATCACTCGGAACAGAGAAGTCTTCGACGGTTTGGAAGCCCTTGTTATCGACGTCTTTGAATGTGATGTTCGACTCAATGTATTTACATGTGATCACATCGACCACAGCGTTGGCCACAGAACTGATGAGACCAGAGATGGCATAAATGCCGCCAACGATTCCACACAATCGGATCAAAAACCTCAATATCGATACGTAATCTTCGACTACTTTGACACAAATGGCGTCGATCTCATACTTGAAGTAAATGCCAGGCATTCCATGACTGCCAGAGTTGTGGTCAATCACTCTTTCGCTTTCTGTCGTCGAGTACTGATAGCTCTTGAGCTTCACATCAGATGTCTGGACATCAGTTGACATCACTTTTAGATAATAGTTGTATAATTGAGTCCCTAATCAGTGGTCAAAAAATATTCTTTAATAACATTCAAATCCAATCAATCATTACTCGAATCGCTTATCTTTTCCTCCCCTTCCAAGGGGTTAATAATACTCGAGACATACTCTCCGAATGAAAACCTTTCGATTCGATGACTAAAGTTATACTCTTTGGAACAAATGGAGACAATGTGTGACAGAAGTGGCAATGAATGTCATATAAGACCTGATTCGCTGGTGAAGAGCGAGATGTGTGCGTGTCCTAAAGGCATCGGGAGGTGCTTTCCAACAGTCACGTGGAAATTACCCGAGACTTTGTTGACGACAAGTGTCCCGTGAAGACGACAGGCATCGGGAGGGCCAGAGGGCTGGGTCTCCGGCGGAGGGATATATCGATTGTATTTCCTCTGTTGAGTCAAAACATCTGATTTCCACAACACGTCTTGAATCGAGTGGTGAAGACTTCGGTAAACGTTGTCCACATGTCTCAAGAGATTCCATTGCGAGCGTTGACCAGAACTCAGCTCAAAATGTGTCGGCTCTTCGAGGAGTCGGCCATAAGTGTAGGCGTTGTTAGTGTTGGTCGAGTCGAGGATATCTGCGCCGACGTCTGGCCATAGGATTGGCAGTAATTAGTGATCAATGGCTTCAATGGTTGTGATTGTCTTATGTCTTACTCTCGCAATTCATGGCAACAGTTATGTCAACATTTAATTTCAATTTACTGTCAAAGTCTTTGTCCACCGAATACAAGAACCTGACTCTAGGGTTGAGATACGAAGTGGTCTCAAAGACCACTAACACTGCTATCAAGACATAACTCAATACCGAAACTGCAATCAAAGACAAATCAATTGGCGAGAAGTGAGTCATGTCTTCAGACCTGTTCCACCCGTTGCTGTCGTTTTGGTGAAATTGTTGTCCACTTTAGTGAACGCATCCAAGTCTGCAATACTTCTTGGATTTGAGACCAATCTTCTGATTAATGTCATAACTACTGATCCGATAATTGATTTCAATCATCAAAAATGAGTTGTAATTTGTTTTGAATCAAACCTCACATAAAGTACGTCTCGAATGACTTGAGACAAGAATTCAAGAATCGATTCATTGCTTCAAAACTGAATTCAATAATAAATTAAAGAATTTTTTGAATAAAAAATACTTTGAAATGAAAATAATTTTCAAAAACAACTTATATTCAGATATTCATCCGTTTTGTACGCTTTTAGTGGGGTTAGGATTAGGGAAGGGTAGAAAATAGTCAAATAAGAGTGGAAAGGATTGGAGTTTGAAATGATTTTGACAAAAAGTGTTCAAAAAATTATTTATTAAAACAAAAACTCATTCAAACAATGGATTGAATATTGAATTGAAAACTAAACTAAAATAACATTATTTCTTGCTCTGATGGACAGTCGCTTTCGCCTCGTTCTTCGATTTGATTAACTTCACTAAATGTTTATATCTTTCTATACAATCAGTTCGCGAACGGTTTGGTAGGCACTGTGCGATCAGATCCCATCTTTCTGTGCCCAATGAGGACGGGTAGGTCTTCATCGCCTGTTCCAAAAGCTGTTGTTCTTCGTTATTCCAGGGATTGCTATTGAGTTCAATGTAAGTGCGCGGCGCTGGACAGGGAGGTATGGTTTGAATTAAACATTGAGTCAAAGCAGTGATAATACATACCGTCAAACCTCTGACTCGGCGCCGACTCATCGGAAGGTATGTTTATACCGGTTTGCGAGTCCTCGAGCTTTTTGTATGCATTCTTATTCGCTTCTTCTCTAAGGGTTTTCGATTGGTCTGAGTATTGGATAACAAATAATACATTAAATAATTGCAAACATTATTCCTATCAATGTTTGCCTGAATTCTGTAATTCCTTGGCTTTGTTGATGACATCCCTGTGACTCCGGGTCACTCCAGACGTGCTCTTGTCGTTAATCCATTGGGCAATCACTGACCACCGATCTGGAGTTCCCGCAGGAAATAGTTTAATAGCTTTAATCAGAACCTGAATGTCGTCATAACTCCAGTACTTCTTCGACGATGTGTTACACGACTGGCCATTGGATGTGCTGTTGGAGGACAAGAGGCCGATGCGTTCGGTCTCTAATTTCAAATTCAAATTTTGGATTTGTTTCAAAAAGTAATTTCTTTTCTTTTCTTCATTTTCTGAACTTTCAAATTCTTGTCTAAATTTTTGCAATTCTTCAAAATTGAATATTTTTACGATTTTGTCGAATTCGGTCAAATTGTGGATCCGTTTGGACTCACTTTCGGCGAAGTAGTCGTACTTTTCAAACAGATTCTCCAAAATCTTTCTCTCTTTTCTCAATTGCTTTTTCAAGACTTCTTTTTGCTTTTTTTCTTCATTCTTCTTAGCCTTCAATTCATTCTCTTTTTCCAGTTTCTCTAATCTCTGTCTTTCCTCTAATTCTTGTTTAAGTCTTTCCTCTTCTAATGCTTTCTGACGAATGTTTTGCTGTTTCGCTAACTTTTGGTCTAATTTTCTTTGTTTTTCTTCTTCTTTGAATTTAGTAATCCTTGGATCGCATTGATATGAATTGTCCACTAATTGTCGCAATCTTTGCATCTCTTCTTTCTTCCTCTGAGCCCTGGCAGCCCTGTTCTGCTTCTCCATCCAACGCCTTTCCTCCCGATTCTCTCCCTTTTCCTTCTCTTCTTCGTCTAAATACGAGTATTCTCTCCAAGACTCGAAAGAATACCAAAAATTATAGAATTTATTCACATAATTGATGTCTGAGTTCTCGTCACCCAATTTGGGCACCGGCTGTGTATTTGACCACCTGTGAGGACAACAAGATATGACTTTCAATTGATTCCATGTCATTGACAATAAATACCTGGCATTGACTCTAAAAATAGGGGCAAAAACTTCATAAAAGTGTGTCTTATTATAGGCATTATTGGATGGAATCTCGTCATCGAAAGTGTGGTCAATGCTATCATAAGACCTCCTCTTCTGGGGTTCGCCTAATATTTCATACGCTATTCGACAAAAATAATTGATTTAATCGAAAATCAAAGCATTTGTTATTGAATGCAAACCTCTTGTAATACAAGAATAGTAGTCGAGATCGAGATCTATGGGCTGACCAGAAGAGGATGTCCTCTTATCGGGATGATGTCTAAGCACTTTCAGACGATCTGATTGTCGTCAACGAAGACACGAATGAAAGTGAAGTCAAAAACAAAAAGTTTTTAAATGAAAAATGAAATCAAAATTGAATTCAAAGACAAATACATTGTTTTTTGAGCAGATCTGCTGTGGCATAGAATCGCCCCTTAATGCCAAACACCCTGTAGTGGTCCTGATTCTTCCAGTCCTTCGGATCCAAACTAACCAAATACTGATCACTTGATTCTTCGTCGTCCACTTCATCGTCCCATAACTGGTCCTCCAATTCAGGGGCTTTTATCACAATTAACCCCAATCTCTGCAACAACTCATTCATCCATTGGTCATACGTTTGGATTTGGATTAAAGACATCGCTATTGAAGACAATTAAACCATCGATTGAATTGACATTCATTTGACATATCTTACAGACCTTTAATGTCAGACATTGTGTGAAATGCAATCAATTTGTCCTAAATTTTCAATAAATAAATATAAAAATTATTGATTTGTTTGTAATTTAGTTTTCAATTAATTTAAATGCATTTGAATTGCATTTGAATTGCGTTTAAATTACTTTAAATTCAATGAAATGATTGAAAACTATTCAAAACACGAGTTATTATAAGCGAAGCAATCGTTCACTGATTGCATGACAGCCACTGAAATGGGGAAGCATTTAATGAATGCTTTCGATTGTATTTAATATAACTTTTAGGGTTCAATAAAAGCATATTTTCATCACTTTTTCAATGATTTTCTATTATTTTGATCACAAAAAGTATGTCTTCTTTTAAAGTGAGTAAAAGTTTTTGTTTGTCATTCAATAACATTGAATGCTTTGTATTTAGGGTTCACTTAAATGCTAATAAATGTTGACGTAATTTATGTATAAATACATATAAATAGACAGCGAAAGCATGTCTTCAAATATGACATCATTTATGTATTGCTTTTGACTTCAGATTTGAATTTCAAATCCATTTTTGTCATTGATTTCAATTTTATTACATTTTTTATTTACTTTTAATTAGATTTTATTTATTAATAATTTATTAAACATTTGGTGACCAATGATATCAAGAGGAGCGCTGGTAGTGTTGGAAGGGGTGGATAGGGTGGGAAAGTCAACACAAGCCACTCGTCTGATGGAAGCGCTTCGAGAGAAGTCATATCCGACACAATTGATGTCATTCCCAAACAGACAGACAATGATTGGACAACTGATCAGTGCTTACCTCAAAGGTGACCAACAGATGGACGACAGAGTCATTCATTTGCTCTTTTCGGCCAATCGTTGGGAAATGAGATCACATTTGTTGGATGTGTTGAGTTGTGGCACATCCGTAGTCATCGACAGATACGCCTATTCTGGTATCGCCTATTCGGCCGCCAAAGGACTGGACATGAATTGGTGCCGACAGCCAGACATAGGTCTTCCGAAACCCGATTCCGTTCTGTATTTGAGCGCTTCTGAAGACATGATTAGTTCGAGGAATGGTTTCGGAGATGAAGTCTACGAAACGAAGACTTTTCAGCAAAAAGTCAAACAAAACTATAATTATTTATTAGAAGACAATTGGGAAGTAATGGCAATATCTTTGGATCAATTCGTTTGTAATGTTTTTCTCTCTTAAAGATAATTAATGCCAACAAAAGTGAAGACGAATTACACAAAGAATTATTGGATTCAGTGATTAAGACCATAGAGAAGGTCCGCATCGATGGCGACAATACTGTCAAACAGCTATGGATTGAGTGATTTCAAAGACAACAAAACATTGAAAACAATTTAACTTTAATTTTATATTATATTAAAATTTTATAAAAAGTTTTAAATTTATTGATCGATTGCACAGAAAATCAAATGAATTATTATTTTTAATTTAAATAATTATTTTGTCATTAAATAACCTTTAGTTCAATACATGATATGAACAAAAGTTTGCAAAACTATTTCGAAGTGAACAACGAATTGTAAAATTCAGATTCGGGTAATAAAAGTCGGTATTTGTTGACAATCTCTTGGATTTTCAGTCGTCTCTTCACGTGCGGCGGTTGGAAACTACTGGAGTCGGAGACAAAGGGTTCGTTTTGAGGGTTAGTTAACACTTATACGACATAATACCTCTCGGAGTCGAGTCGACGGCGTCGGCAAATGTTGAGTGCCGTCAGGCGAACAAATGTCCCCAAAATGTGTTTATTGACAACCATTCCATCAATTAGTGGTAATGTTATCGGAGTTCTAAAAGCGATACAAAACTTATTAAAGCAATCATTTGCTAATCATATCAAAGCTAACCGTCCGCCAGAGCTCTGTACGATTATCCTGAAGAGACCGTTCTTTAACGGATGGATAAGAATCAAAACAAAGTCTGTCCAAAGACTTAGGTTGGACTCAACTCCCGTACCCGTAGTTAACATCAATGTATCTGAAAATGGTTTCGATATTAGATTAGTGGTAATAACAAAAGAGAAGAGTTTGAGGACTGACTGATTGGGAGGTCGTAGTGATCGTCAGTGCTCTCCATCCAGAATATAAGTACTTTGACATCACATCCATTGCTTTGCAACAAATGGTTTCGGAATTTACGTCTCAGACTACTTCTTGTCGTCTCATTCTCTGACACATTCTTCGTTTGATTACTTCCGTCATCACTAAGACTGGACACCGATCTGGCGTCCGACTGCTTCGAGTCGCCATCAAGAGAACAACTGTCAGACTCTTCGGAAGTGTTACTAAAACCCGACGGAAGGACAAAAACCAACTCATGGCTGACATCAGCCCAATAAAGAACATGTCTTTTGCCGTCAAATATACAACTCTTGTCATCTTCTTTGGATTTGATGTCGTCTTCATTGATCTTCCAGGCAGTGGACACATGTCCTGTCCATCCGGAATGACTCTTAACGTTAACAACAGATCCCAAAGAGAGAACGAATTGCTTGAACTGATTGTTAGACACCGTTTGCTGTTTATTAGCGGCCAATATTTCGTCGGCATTTTTCACCCCTTCCTTCACGTAATACACAAACACCGTATCAGATGTTCGGTTAGACATTGAATCCAGAGTTTTCAAATGCGACACAAATTCAGGAATTTTATTGTTTAGAGCAATAAATGAAGGAATCATTTGACCCATCGGTGCGTCCTTTGGGAGAGACATCATAAGGAATGAACGGTTAGATAAGAGTTGAGACAAACCTGTAATGTCTCGAATGAAAGGAAACTGAAGTGAGAGAGTATGAGTCGCGCGGACTCGAACTCAGATGAAGACATGGGTTCTTTGCAATCAGTGCTTCGGTTGACTGAAGTGGTTCTGATGAGTCTTTGCTTTTCATATTCCATGTGATTCTCCACCCTTTCAATGATACTTGACATCATCTCCTGATCTGATTTGAATTCAGGCGATTCGGCGATCATTTTGGACACATTGGGGACAATGTTATCACTAATTCATCAAAAGTGTAAACAATTAATAAATGTTTCAAAAATAAAACAAAACAAAAATCGCTAACAATTTCGTTGACTTTATTTTGTCCAACGATTCTGGAAAGTGACGAATGGTATGAGAGCTGTGGAGTGACGTCATGTCCGTCTTGGGCAACGGTCGCGGCACCGGTTCGGTCGATATCTTGTAATTGTGTTTTCGAGGCAATTGTCTGAATCGCAAAGACCAGCAATATTTACCAAAAGGGGAACGGATGATACAAACAGTGCTCCTGTCGTTGGGGTCGTCGAGAATGGCTAACATAATGAGGTTATCGCAAACAAAGTATTTGAATCGATCGCAAGCCGTTTCCGACGTCCAGTGGTTGCCGATAGACATATACTTCAATAACATCGACTCATCCAAAAGACTGGAGCCTATGATCGAGTCGGGCGGACAGGGACTGGGAGGACAGTACCCGAAATGATTCATCAATAGAGTGAGCAGTGATTCTGCGGCCTCTCTGACCCGCATTGACGCCGGCTTTAACTGTTTGTCCGCTTTGAACACAAATCCATTCTTCTTGGACTTTGAACCAGAAATTCCAAGTTCTATCACCTCTAAGAGCAAAGAAATGCATTCCTTGTCCTTAAGGAGGTGTGAGTGTTCGTGGAACCAGACGGCCAGGCATTGATAAGCGGCCACAATAGTGGAATGTAAGTCCTTTGAATGGAATGGCGCCGGTTTGTCGCACTGGCTCTCAATGAATCCAAATATCTGTTTCACTGTGTCTTTGCATTCGACAAAACATTTCAAAGACATCGAACCTCTCGTGCCGTTCGACAAATGAATTCTTCCAATGGCTGACAACACTTCCAGTGCTGACAGCGAAACATGTGAATCGTATTGGCTTTTGTCACGACATCTGTTCAACACTTGGCCCACATGGAAGAGCGTCCGACCAAACAGTCCTTTAGCTGTGTCTGAGGTCAGAGGACACGAACAGAGATTAAGTTTGAAATGAATGACAAAATGAATGCAAAACATTAAGAGTTGTCTTAAGCAGTGAAAGGGTGTGAAAGGGTGTGAAACGAAAGACTAAACATTAGCACAAATACCAGGAATCCCTTTGCCGTCGTCTGACAGTGGAATATCAGAAGAGACAAGACTGGAGTCACAACTGGTTTGACCAAATGACAAGTGTTGACCGATTTGAAGACCGGGTGAGTCAGACCTAATGTGGTCTGCATTTGGGTTTACATTAAGTTTAGGCAAACATTAATATTTGACAAAAAGATTGAACAAAAGCTAATGAGAGACAACTGACCGCCGAATGAATTGTTACAAATTGTTTCAACGCTATTATCGCTATCAATACCAGCGAACGAGTCGTGCACTGAAGCGTCGGAAAGCATTAATAGGAAACCCCCTTAAAAAAGATGTCAATTTTAAGAATAAAATTGATTTTCCAAATGAATGAAACCTAAAATCATTTGAACGTTCGTTGAATCGGTTTCACCAGAAAGTGCTTGTATTTGCAAATTGATGAGTCGGGGGCGAAGGGACTGGAATGTCGTCGAAGGAGTTTCACTCAATGTGTCTGAAATGTGAATGCAATTAATTTGATATAAATTGTAAAATATATGATAATTACCTTTAATGGGAAGTTCGTTGAAGTGTAGGGGATATGAAAATAGAGATAACAACAGTTTAATACACGAACGACGAATTTCGACCTCAGGTTTGGCACTGAAATCACAATCAATTAGTCAATAGATTTATATCAAAATCAAAATATATTTTACTTTAGTTTTTCTCTTGGAATCAAATATACTTCAATTGCCTTCAAATAATGAGGAATCAAAAGACTGCCGCCCGGGAGGTCCACCTCAAAGATCTTGGTTGAATTTATTAGAATACTGGCCAGTATTTGCCGGCGCAATGGCTTGGGATCAAATCAGTTATTAATATTCAATTCAATCAACCATTGATTACCTCTTTGAGAGCTAACCCGTACTGAAGAGCCAAATGAAAACGAGTCAAATAATTCTTGACCTAAAGGACAGTCAATTATTATATTTTAATTTCAAAAATTTGTGTTTTCTTTAAATTATTGAATATTTAAATATCTGTCAAAACACTAATCATTAAATTTTCAATACGTTTAGAGTTTGCATAAAAAGTATAATAAATCGAAAGATTTTTATCAAAAGCAAAACAAATAGAAATAATAAGAAAATATTTATTTAATAATAAGTTTATCGAAAAAAATGTGTCAAACCTTTTGAAAGGACGGATGACTTTGTTTGTTAGACATCAATGAAATCTCTTCATCAGCTTTTTTGAAGCAAAATAGCCGACAAAGCGCTCCAATCGCTTCCGCCTGACCCGCTTCGAAGCTGTCGGCGCCCAGAAATGGTAGGGTTTCTATAAGTAATCGATCAGAAACTACCGACGCTTTGCGCTGTAAGTCATTTAATTGAGTAAATGATTGATTGCTATTCGAGCGACGAATCTCTGGACTTTCCACCTGTTCCTTCAGCTCTGACCCGAACAGCGCTGACTGGAAGAGCCAATCGCCCAAAATGTCTAAGATTGAGGTCGACTTCGGCCGAGTTGGGGACAACACATAATCCGGAGCTGAAGGGTATGTAATAGTTGGCAATGGATTGACAATTGTTTCGTTTCTAATCATAATATTCTTCGTCGAACCCAACGATTTATTCGGTGCTTTGTTTATAGTCAAAGGAAAGGCAGGTCTTCGCTTTTCAGGGGGAGTCGCCGGCGGTTGAATAGAGCTGACGGATGACATGGCTATAGATGTCGTCGACTTATAGATGTCTGCGTCGATCTCTTCCAACCCAACAGGAATGCCTAAAAACGTGTCCACAAGTATTGACAATCCTTTCATAGCCTTATAGAAAATAAGGGGCAAATTATTAAGGCAGGGGTGTTGGCGTGGGTCGACCACGTTCTCTGAGGCACAGGCGCTGTGATAAAAGTTATCAGTTTTGCTGATTATTTCAGGCGAACACAAGTCGACGGGATTTCCAATCGAATGGAGGAATCGATACCAACACTGTTTGAGCGTTTCGTTTGACATCTCATCCAATATTGTGTTCAAAAAGTTCTTCTGAAGAGTCGCGGGATTTGCGTTAATGTCGTATACATTTGGAGACATTTGTTGGACTAAACGTAATGTCAAACAATAGTTAATTCGGTTCCAGTTGTCGATGAGCGCCGGTCGATGTCTCCAACCAGTGCTCAGTTTTTGCAATGTCTTCCAAAACGATGGCGAAGGAAAACAACGACAACAAGAGATTAACCAAATCTCAAATAAGACACTAATAATTCGTTCGCAGAGTTGGGTCCCGATGTCGTTGGTCTCAACCGGTGGTGACAATAGCTTGTCATTTATGGCCAATAAGAACATCAGTAATGAATCCCAGGTCTGTCTGTCCATTAGGTTGTGCTCATCGTGTGCTATGTTCTCAATAGTCCTCAACAGTCGATGACATAACACCGCCTGTCGTGAGATCACATCCAAGAGATTGGTTTCGTTGCCATTGATTGGTCGGGGAATAAAGATATTGTAGATGTGTTCCAATATTTTACGACAATAGAGGTTCGGGTCATCTCTTATGGGGAATGGAATGGTCTTTGATTTGGCCATCGATGGACTCAATGCACAAAACCATTCACAGTAAATGTGGACACAATCGCGAACACAGTCGTGTTGTTCGGCCGAAGACAATGGCAGAGACAGTCCATAGCAGATCACTTCCATTATCCAAAGAACGTCTCTATCGTTTTGAAGATAATTATTGTCTTCTTTAGCGACTGTTGTGTTCGTGTTGTTCAACATCTGAGCCAATGGTTTGACACAAGAGGTGACCAAAAGGGTGCCATTGATTGGCATCTTATGGAGGACTGACACACGTGTCGACTCGCATGTGTCCACCGCCCGAAGGACTGACCATTCGGTGTACATCGACTTCGGACACGACATCCCGACGCCAGTCATTGTCTCTGTAAATGTCGGACAGATATCATAAAATCACTTCAATTTGTCGACAATTAATGTATTGCTCTTTAAATACATTTCTCTTTCATTAAAACATATTTAAAAATAAAAATATAATTTGTTTTCAATAAATAAATAAAAATAAATGAATTTTAGATAAAATACAAAATGAATAATAAATATATAAAACGTTTAAATAAATTAAGTTTTGGTTTTTAAGTGCATTTGTTTGAGTCAAAAAGTGTTTATGTTTTACAGTTCAGTTCAGTTCACGTTAAACTCCCTCTTATGGGCCGTACAGTTATTACGCGTGTTTGACATCAACGCAAACATGTGTTTCAAGTGTTTGTAAACAAATGCTTTCAATTGATTTCAATTGAATTCAAATCACAATTGAATACAAATTTCATATTATTTTCATAAATAAAATGCAAACAAATTGTGAAAACGATTGCAATGAAAGTGATATACAATTGAGTTGTGGTTCAGAAACAACTGATTGTATTAATGGTGACAACTCTTCGCCGATGCAATCGATGTCCAAAAAGCAAATGAAAAGACAATTACGACACCAGAAGTGGTTGGAATCGAGACCTGAGAGGAGAAGACAAGAGAAGGAAAGGAAGAAATTGAAGTTAAGACGACTTAAAGAGGAAGGCATTGAAGTGAAGAAGAACTCATTGAGGAGTCAATTGGTCTCAATGTCTTCGTCCAAATGTAAAGTAATTGTTTGTATTGATTGTGGTTTTGAACGATATATGAATGAGAGAGACATGAAAAAGTTGGTCAAACAGATCGGTCGGTGCTATGCAGTCAACAGACATTGTTCAGCACCGGTTCAGCTCTACATCACATCCATTGCCAATCAGATGAAGGAAGTGTTCGCCAAATGTCAGACAGGATATACCAATTGGGACGTCGTTTGTCTCGACAGCCACTGGAGTGAAGTGTTTGTCGACAAAAGCAAATTGGTTTATATGACCAGTGATTCAGACGATGTCATCCCTCAGCCCAAACACATCTCCCGATCCAATGACTCTATTTTCATTATCGGTGGTTTGGTTGATCACAACCAACACAAAGGTCTGTGCCATCGACTGGCAGTGGAGGGGTCGGTGCCAACGGCAAGGCTTCCCATCGATGAGTGCATTGAAATGAGTCAACGAAGAGTTTTGGCCGTAAATCATGGTTTGAATCAATGGATACTTTTGTCAATCCATTAATCATTTGATTTGTTTTTAGTCTTTGAAATAATGCTTAAGGCATCCAATGGTTCGTCTGATTCTTGGAGTGATATCTTCAGTGAAGTGATTCCAATGAGAAAATTAAAATCAATTCCAATAATTGAAAACAAATAAATAAATTAATATTTTTTATAATAAAGTGTAAGAATTTGTTGTCTTATTTGAATACAACTATAAATTGTGGTAAACTTTTGTCAACCAATCATTGAAATGATTTTCTGTCTTTCGCTTCACTCTTGTAATCGCGTTGTGATTGAGAGACAAACGAAGAATTCGATGACATTTCGATGTCTTGTTTGTTCTCATTCTTTATGGACAATGAATATAATGGCATCAATATTGTCGACTGTCCTTTGAATCAATTCAATAATGTGTTTTCAATGTGTGAATGAATTCAAGTTTGTTTAAAGTCTTTATTTTATACTAAATTGATTTGACGACAAATGACTTTTGGCCTCAAATGAAGAAGTCTTAAACCACTTGACATTTATGACATTTAGCACTTGTATGTCAAATGAATGGACAAATGGTTTTATGATATTCATTGTCTGTCTGTTATTATTAGGATTAACACTAATCCTCTAATTTTGAGCACAATTTTGTTTTATATCTAAAATCATTTAAACTATTTTTTGATTTAATTATGAAATTTTCATTTAAATTGACTTCACATACATTTCTATTGATTTGATTGGTTTTGATTTTTAAAAATTTGGCTAAACTTTTAAAAAAGAAAGTCGAGTTCACTTCAGACAGGCTATAGGCTAACAAAAGGAAATGGGTTTACGAGAATACCCTTTCATTAGAGAAAGTTCTCTTGTTTGAGATTATGCTCGAAAACCAATTGATTTTTGATCTTCTTTATAATAATTGAAAACATTTTCTCTTGTGATTAAAGTCACACAAAATCAAGATTTCTTCAGAACTAAACTTCAATCAAAGATAACATCTATTCTGTAATCAAAGAAATATTTCATTTCTTTTAATCAAAACTTATTTTTGGAAAGCATTGAAACCAAACATTTCAATGATTTCAATGATTCAAATGATATCAACGACTGATATCAACCACAAGTTGTGGTCCATAACTGATACAAAACAAACCAATCAATTGGTCTCCAATGGACTGAAGAGTCGAAGAAGTAATCGTATAATAATTTCAAAACTAAAAGTCAATGAAAATAATGAATCAAATTATGAGTTATAGTAATAATAATAAAACAATAAAAACTTTTTAAAATTTCTTTATTTTATTATTCAATTTGGTTTCAATTGAATGAATATTTTTAAAAATGACATTTCATATAATAATGTTTTTGTGACATTATATCAAAAAATAATTATTAATTAATGGAATGAATTGAATGAAAATTAATTTTTTCTTTAAAAACATTTAAATATAACATAAATTTAATTATTAATTAATAATAAAATTAATGTGAAAAAAGTCGCAAAAAATAATTTCAATGAAAATATATTTTTGTGTAAAAACGATATAAAAAAACGATTTAAAACATTAGAATTAATAATCAAAAGGCACTGAATTGTTGAGAATCTGAATGCAAATCAAATACAACTATAGCCTAATCACAGTTAGTGGTAAGGATTGGACGGCATTTCCAATCAATTTATACTCTTGTTTAAAAAACTGTTCACTTCTTTAAGTCATTGGATCTTCTCTTCGGCTATGGTTTGAAGCTCTTTAATAGGTTTGACTCTGGGATACAACTGTGAAAATAGAGATCAAAAGTCAATATTTAATAATAGAAATTGTTTTCAAATTCATTCAAAACACATCAAAAGCATCAAATGTGTTGAATGGCATTCGTGACAATCACTTACTCCGAGCAAATTTCTTGGCACATAGCCTTCCCTGTCGTTGATCCGGGCCCACCACCACTCACGTTCCTGTTCATCGCCTTTTCGCATAACAGTTATGACATTTCCCGCTTTAAAACTCAATTCGTCCCCATTTTGACACTCATAATCATATACCGCAAACACTTGACTTCCGTTCAATATTCCCAACTTCTCCTGAACTCCTGTTTTATTAATAGTCAGACATTGAAAACAATAAGTAATGCGAAGACAGTTATATTTTTATATGCCTTTGGGGTCATAAAAAACTACTTATGTGTTCAATGAGAACCACACTTACCATAAAGAAATTGGGAACAGCCGTCGAATCCCTCCTCGTCTTCTTCGCACTTCTCAGCAGCTGTTTCTTGATCTGAGAGTGTTGTGGCAAAAATACAGGCGCCGGTGTCTACTAGAAATTTAACCATGCTCAAATTGTTGCAGGAGGCGGCGCAGTGCAGGGGTGTCCTAATCAGGCGAAACAATTCATAATTTTAATTAAATATAAATTTTTAATCATTTAATATATGAAAGAAAGAGAGCTTTCATTGAAAACCAAAACTTAATTACAATTTGCGATAATTAATAAACGCTTGACTTCTATATGAAAGCAAAAGTGTTTTATATAATAATTATTATAATTTTCGTCATTATATCAATTGAAAGGCATTTAAGAAAGTTATTCATTAAAGGCATCAATTGAATGAAAAATCATTAAATTTTAATTCAGCGCAGAATTTAATATCAATAATAAAACGGTTAGAAATTCTTGTCACTTAAAGACCAATTAAAAGTGAGTTAAAATAGCTATCAATTATTCGGAGAGAAAATGATTTGTTTTATTATAACGAAAGCCTAAAAAAATCTGATTTCATCTGATCTGTGAAAAAGAGAATTTAATTTCAAGAATATATATTACAGTATTACTAATGGTATTTAAGTCTACTATTAATGAAACTTTTCTTTCAAACAAATTACACATTTCTTTCAATTCAAAGTCTTTTGACAACTCTTTTTTGCAATAAAGAAGTCTTTAAATAAAATTAAAACTTTTTAATAAAATAAAAAACAATTGTTTTATTGAAAGGAATTTATTGTCTTTTGAGTTGAATATCACTGTCACTACGAATGGCAAAAATGTTTTTTGTTCACAAATTATTATTCTTTTCACTATTCAGTAATAGTTTTTCATTTCGTGAAAAAACTAAAAAAGATCTATATTTTTGTCAAATAAATTGTCATTCATTTTATTTGACCCTTTAGTCTGAATTTCAAAATCAATGATTCGTTTTATTTTCGTTTCCTAAACACGAAAGTGAAAGTGAATCCAAATATCAATGGATATGTGATGTTTGGACCCTTAAAATATATGACATCCTATAAAATGCAAACTCAGTTCACAACAGAATTTGAGACACAATTTAATGACTCGAAAGACACTCTGAACTGCAATTCACATAAATTATATGCATTTTAACGCTTAGTATATTTTTTACGTATAAATTGTTTTCTGATAACAACCGCTATTATTAATATTATAGTTTCCGTAACAAAAAACAGGCGAAAAAACAATACATTTTTGTTAAAACTTTTATTCATCGCTTGTGTTGACTCGAAAAATTTCAATCAATATTTACTATACGATACTATAAGCCAAAAGTCGACTGAAGAATATATAAAATATAATAGCAATAATTGTCTGCTATTTCAGAGTTAATTAATTACTCGTGGATTGTGTTGACTACAGATTTTCACTTCCGATGCCGAACAGTGAAACACATATAACCCATAAAAAATAGTCTGAGCTCTCATTAAAGCCATGATTTATGTATCGGATAATAGTTTGAAAAAAGAGAGAAAAGAAAAAAATAATAGAAAAGACTTTTCTTTGCCTTTTTGTGGGTTTTGATAGAAAATTAATTAAAGAAAAGTAATTAAAGAAAAGTAATTAAAGAAATGGAAATCGTTTAACATATATGTGTCGGTGCCATACATACCAGCCATCGCTGTCCTGTGCGTTGACATCACATCCATTTTCGACCAAATATTTAACGATATCGTAATGTCCGGCGCATATGGCGTTGTGGAGGGCTGTTATGCCTTCATCATTAGCAGCACTGGGGTTTGGCACCTGAATGGGGTTGAGATTGAAATGATGAGATATAAGGCCTTATATGTGAAAACAACACTCAATTATATCTGTAATAAAAATCTTTGTAACAAAACAATACTAAACAACTTTAACGAGAATTTTATGTTTCATATTATCGTTGTTTGGAAAGTGATGTCAAAAAAGACAAATTCAATGCTATTTTCAATACAAAAAATAATAACTTTTTTCGTATAAAATACACATTAGTTTTTGATGACAGAAATGAACATTTATTGTGAAAAACAGTCATTAGTTTTGACTGAAGTCAAGCAATCAATTATAACAACAGTTTTATTATTAATGTAAGGAATGGTAGACTCACTTCTTTGGCAGTTTTCTTCACGAGCTCGAGCTCTCCCTCGAGCGCCGCATCCAATAGTAGAGCCAACGGATCAAAGCTTACTCTTCGGCTCACAACAAGTGGATGCGTTCCGTTGGAACTCTTGTGATCGTCTTTAGCATTCATTTGGTGACACTTAAGACTTCCTTTCATACGCTTAGCGCCGACCATACCTACCATTCCATTAGTGAGAGCACAGTTTGGCATTGGATTAACTGCATTATCCGTACAGTCCTTCTCTTTGCTCATATTGTTGTTATCAGTCATCGAATTAGAGTCAATTCCCGAGACATTTGTCTCTTCTTTGTGTTCTTTGATTAGATTTATATCACTTTCATTGTCTTTGCCTTCACTTTGTCTTTCATTTGATTTGCTTTTTATTAAATCAAAATCGCTTTGAATTTTATTTTTATTTCCAATCGTTTGGTTTGAATCGACTTTATTACAATCAGACGTTTGTGGATGTGATGACTTCTGGTCAGTCTGGACATGTGATAGCACTGGTAGGTTAGACTCGGCTTCATTTGATTTTTTAGGCTGTGCTGACACTTGCAAAGCCAACTCCTGTTCCATCTCATTGTTGGCTACAACTGGTCTTCGCTTTACTTTATGCCAATCATTGGACATATTATTGTTATTAATGATACCACTGTTGACACCAATACTAACTGTGCTCTTATTATGGCCTTTGATCGACCCGTACGGACACTCTCTGTCCTCATTCTTAGGCATATATGGATTGTAATTATTATCCGTTGTCTTCATTTCATAATTGTTCACATGGTTTGGCTGAGAAGATAGTGTCGATGACACTGAAGATGTGGATGAGGTTGTGTCGATGGCTTGAGTAGAGGACAGTCCACTCGGATGTAAGCCATCTGTGGTCTCATTCAGATTTGATAATCGATTCGACGCTTCATTATTACGGATAAGATGTGATTGGAGTTTATCCTCAAAGGATTGGATCAATTGGCTGTGTTGTTGGCAATGGTGTGGCAGCTGTTGAACCATTAATCCAGACTTACTGTTCATTGCATTATATGTCTTCTGAATGGCCACAGAGTTGAGCGGAAGCCTAAAATGGACAGAGAGTTGGAAAATGTTGTATAAGTTATGACACTTTTTTGATACTTGAGATCAAATCGTAAATCATTTTGAGATCTAATCAAAAAAAGTTTGATTGAAAGGAATGAACGAAAAGCCAGTTATGGCCACTATTAGGCTTAGAGTACAAGTATATATAAAATGATAATTTTTTTTAAAGCTTATAAATGTTTTTCTTCAATAACTTTCTAAATATACGAGTCATAAAAACATAAGAAAATTGTTTCAAAACATTAAAATTGATTAAAATTGATGAAAAATAACCAAACTTTCACTTTCACTATCAGTTTGCTTGTGATTGCGTTTATATTATATAAGAGTATTAATATTACTTTGAAATAAAAATATTAAGAAATGATTGATCGATAATAAAAAGTGAAATTCAATTTTTAACAGAAAATTCTCTCTCTCTCTCTCTCTCTCTCACTTCTCTCCCCTTTTATCTCAATTTGTAATATACTTTCAATTTGTGACAATTTATTTGTATATCAATTCTCATAGATTTGAAATTTTTTTTAATATTTTCAGATTTGTTTGAATTATATTTTGTTTTTATTTATATAAATATGAATACTCTGTGAGAAAAACAAATGATTTTTCTTTATCTCAAAAAACTTAATAAATTCAAAGTTTTTCAACAAATAGCAGATCTTTATCGATATTTATTATAAATATAGTGAAAGCAATGAAATATTGTCTTTTGTTTTACTGATAATGAAATTTTCTCATCACATAAATGTTGGGAAAGGATTGAAGAGAAAATAAAAGATAAAAAAGAGATCGATATTATAGAGTAGGTATGGGTTGAAAGACTTGCCTATTGTTATAACCAGTATTGGATGTATTGATAATAGCATTGGTATTCGTCAACAAATTTGAAGACTTCTTACTATAGCTGTTTGTATTGATTCTTGGATTAGTTGAGAAGGTATTCATATCAAGTGATTCGCTATGGATTTGAGCACTGAACGAGTGGTTAGGGGTCTGACGGGGAGGTGGTGATGGCTTCACGGGGACAGATGGTTTCGGGGGTACAATAGGTTTGGGTTTAGTATTTGGTGGCACTTTAGACGTATTAATTTGTGACTGTGTTTGGCTCGGGGTATGGGTTGGCACACAATGGCTTTGATTTACACTTTGGTTTGAATTAATTTTATAGTTATTGTGCAAAATATAATTATGTTTTAATTTGTTGTTAATTGAGTTGACATTGGGTTCGACATAAATGCCTGCGCTAAACATGTTAGGGTTTAGGTTCTGATAGGGATGTTGCGCTGAATTGCAATTCATGTTATTATGGATCTGTTGTTGCATTTTATAGCCTATAATCCCGTTATGGTTCTGAAGCGATGCCCGATCTGAGGACCCACTACTTCCTGATGGTGAGGGTCTCTCTTCCAGTAGTGGACTCTTCGTATTGAACATAACTTTTGGATTACTATTAATGTTATTCGTAATAACAGAGACACTGTTGTTATGATTATTATTGCTATTATCGTTATTTAGAGAACTGTTTGTCGAGAATGTCTTATCATTTGATATTTCACTGACGATTCTGTCATTTTCCGGTGAAACACACAATTGATTTGTTTGGCAATAGTTCTGGTGATGGGGTTGTGGTCTGACACCAAACTTCGTATTGTATGGAAGTGTTTGATACTTAGGGTCTTGTTTGCAACCAATAAAGTCTTTACTGACATTAAAGCGTTGATCAAACTTTAGGACAAATGAAAACACAATTCATTTTGAGATTAATATAAATTCAAATATATTTCAAACAAATGTCTCACTCGAATGGTTTGATAAGGGGTTAGGGTTAAGGGTTAGGGTTTAGAGTCCAACAAATGATGAATACATACCTCATTGAGTTTGGACGTCTGATCCCTGAGCACAGGTTCAACGGCAGCTATATTAATATTGGCACTCAAGGGTCGCATCGTATTATTGATGCGATTACGGGTCATATGACCGACAGAACTACGAAGAACACCATTCATCTGAAGCTCGTTGTCATCCAATCTATAATTATTGGCGCGAATCAGATTTGAATGCATTTGTGACGACAATTGTTGGTTGAGCTGTCGTTTTCGGGCCAGTCTTTGTTGGAGTTCACTTATTCTCTTATCGACTTTAACCATCTCTGACTGTCTCTGAGTCAACAAACCCTTCTTCAGCATCAATTCGTGTCCATTTTGTTCACTTAATTTGCTTCGATACTAATGATTGGGTCAAAAAATATTATCAATTTTCAAATCATTATTTCGTTTCAAAAATAATGAAAATAAAAAATAAAAACTATTGTTCTTCAAGTGATTGGCTTTTGATTGACAATTAGAACCGTTTTCTTTTGAAAAGTGATATCGAGTGGAAAACTCTTCAAGAGATCCGCAAACCATTGAAGAGGTTAATGAGAAAAGTATTCTCTCATTAGTGAAAAAAAGAGAAAAACTTTTTTCTTTCTCTCTGTTATCTATTTTGTGCAAACCTTTCATTATGTGTACATTATTTGGCATTGAATTGAGAGTCAAAATGTTTATGAGAAGTACTGTATATGTATTGATAATTCATTTATTAATTGCATGAATTGTCTTATGTTTTATTTACGCTCTGTTTGTATATTCATGAAAAAGTAGATCATTTTCCCATCAATTGTTTGTCTATTGTATATAATATTTATTAATATTTTTTTTATCCAAAGAATACGATTTTTAATGAAAAGAACTCTTAAGAAGACTTTTATATAATATATGAGCAAAATATTAACTGGTTTTGAGGGGTCGAACATCTCTTAGCGATTCATTTATTATATTTGTGCCTAAAATGACATCAAATCACATAAAGATATGCAGTATTTATACGAATGACTGTTTCTATACGAATGAACTGTTTCTATATTCAAGATTGGCTTTGATTTATAAACACATCACGAATAAAGTCAAAGCAAATAACGTTTTGATTCTTTGCTCAAAACTCAGTCTTAATGTAACTTATTTTCGGTATATTTTAATTGAATTCAAATTCAAATGAGAAAAATAAAAATCCTATTTTTTGCGCTATTAATATGTTTTGAATATATGTCTCAAATATATAAATATTCTTAAAAACAAATAATAATTCATTTTGTTTTACTTCAAAGTTTTGATTAATTTTATGGACCTTTCCTTTTGATATCGTAAAAGTAACAATAAAACCCTTCCTAACCATACCTTGATCCTTCTAATCCTTTAAGGAAAACGGTATTGAATGACATTATAGTTGTTCTCTATTTTGAAGTTAATATAAATCTATTCAAAACTAAACAAAACATTGATTTAACTCACATTAAGTCAACACAAACTCTCTTTTCATTGTTGTCTTTTCATATTATAATAAAAATAAGAAAATAAACTTTACTTTAAAAATGATTTTTCATTTCATTAAAGAAAATTATATTTAATATTATAGGGGATATAAGGGGCAAAGAATTGATTAATTAACTTTATAGACATAAAGCATAACTGATATTAAAGTTTAGATTTCATAAAAGTAGTCATAAGAATGTCTTCACTTCACTCACCAGTAATTCTTGTCTCAATTTTTCCAATTCTAAACTATGTTTAGCATTGGAAATGCCGTTAATGTGATAGCTATTAGTGGTGTTCCCTTTGCGTAGTTCTTCCAACTGTCGGGTGAGCGCATCCACTTTAGTCAGTGCCACCGATAGTTCCTTCTCTTTCTCATTAAATAAGGTGCGAATTGACTCCAATTCAGTGCCTGAAAAAGCCATTAGAAACAGAATTTGAATTAAATGACAAAATTAGACAAAAATATTCATTAGGTTTAAGTGATTTCGTCGGTTATGTCCAGTCATCGAAAGGTTGGACTCAATTATTTAAGATAATCAATGACTGAACACATTATAAAGACTTGGATGCGATTCCATGTCTTTAATTTCAATACACAGACATATGATTCCAGTGCTGACTGTGCGCTACATAAGGCTTAGTCTTAATATATCACTTATTTACGTGTCTTTCAGTAGTTTCTCATTAAATAATGCATTACTAAAACATAGGTCTATTTAAGTATTTATTACGTTATCACAGATTCCAATCATTTATGTCATTTTGTGTCTTTCCTTCATTTAAATCACTAATATATTCAGTGATAGCCAATTGGACAGACATTATGAGCCAATGCATTGTTATATACCGTACAGAATGAATGACACAGGAATGTCCTTGCTCATTCCTAAGAGTCGACAAAAACTTTGATAAAATATTTCATGCATTATATTAACAAATGTTCAACACTTCAATTGAAACTAACCATCCCTTTAGGCATCGAATGAATGAAATGTTTATTTATTTGATTTGAGTTATCATAACTTATAACGTAATTGTGTTTTATATTAAAATCTATAACATTTTTGCATATGTTTAACGAATTTATATTTAAATCCATTCCTAATATATAATGATTTGACTGTATTTTTCAACTCCAAATTCATTCAATGATTCAGTTTATTCAAAGAAATTTAAATGCATTTCATATCAAATGAATAATTTTTAGCACAAAATATAATACGAGAGAAATATTGATTGAAATTTTTATATTAATTATAATATGTATTCATTTCATAAGAATATTTTTACTCTAATTTCATATGTTTTTATATAAAAGACTTTTGATTAAAAACTGAAAGATTTTCTTTATTCGTAGAAAAGGGAAGAATTCAATAATATATATATTATTGATTCAAAGTTTTAAATAACTTTTTTATATATAAATCCATTTTTAAAAGTATAGAGAAGTAAAAGATATTTTATTTTGATGTCAAAGCAAACACTAGACGACTATTAACTATTAACTTGAATTTTCATAAAATCAATACTTTTTATAAAAATATATAACAAATATATATATTTTTAAAGTCATTTTCAAAGGAAGAAATGAAAAGTTTTTTACAAATGCTTTCAACTTTTTATTGAAGTAAAAGATATTAAATCAAATTTTACTGAAAGTCAACTTTAAATGTTATAAAACAAAAAACATTTTAATCAAACATTTCATTGTTTTATGAAATTATGAAATGAAAATCAATGTCAATATAAAAGTTTTATCGATAGAAAAATATCATTAAAATATTGAATTACATTTTGTTTTCAATGAATACATTTATCATTAATTTTGTACATCTTATGGAAAAAAATCTATATTTTAGTGAACAAAATATGTATAAATAAATTGTTTTAATGAATTTAGTTATGATATAACGATATAACAAAAGAACAATAAATTCATTATTATTTTTGTAAAGCAATTTGAAATATAATAAAAATTCTTAACGAATGTTCACTTCTTTTACTCAAAAGAGAAATAATAATTGATTGAAAAGTTAGTGAAAGTGAGAGAAAGTTACTTAAGAGAAGTCGTGTAAAAACAATATTACAAATGCTTTCTTTCTGGCACTGAGACCAAAATAAAAGACATTTTCGGTGTTAAGTAACTTAAGAACTGACAGACTATGTATGGAATGAGAGTCTAATATAGTTTTATATTTACAGTACTTGTGATCTAATGTAGAGTTGAGTGAAAGTTAAGCTCAAGTCATACCAACAAAACCTATGATAACTAATGAGTGGAAATGCCATTGCGTTTCAAACATATAAAGTATAAAAAATTGCATAACTATATGACAACTGTGTTATGGAATGCACAGTCGTTTTGCCCAGAGTTGTACTTTAATTCAAACGCACAAAAAAGTACAGATTATTATACCTTCACTTCTATGGACTTAACTTTGTTTTTATGTTTAGTTATTTCACTGTTTTTCAGTCATTCAAAAAAGTCTAAAAAAATATTTTTTGGATATTTTCCCTTAAGATATGATATATATTTTAGTTTCGCCAGGATGTGAGGGGGAAGGGTGTGCAAGGGGTATGGCATGCTGTGGGGTGTTTGGCATTTTGCCCAAAACAGAAATATTTTTGAAATTCTTTGAAATTTTAAAACCATTTTTAATAAATTTGAAGAAAGTTTTTTCGAAAAAAACATTTTGATTTTGTTTTGAAAAAATTGTTAGACTTTGTGTTAAATTTTGTGAACCATATCTTTGAACAGCACTGAAGCCAAAGAGCTTTACTTTTGATTTTGACTCCACTGTTAGTATCAAATATTGGACACCAAATATGACTACTATTAGTGCAAAGGAATATAAGCCGAGAATAAGTTATTTTATTTAACGGTTTCGTTCACTGCTTTCACAAGATTTGAAAACTAATACTATTTTTCACTTAATATCATAACAACAGTAAGACTTCAAAACATTATTTATTTATTATGACTTCTTTTTTGTCGACTTTCCAAATGAACTCAATTTTTGGTGATTTCAATATTTTATGATTTAGTATATAATAGAGTAAAGAGAGTATTATATAATAATATTCTCTATTTTCAAGCAAAAAAATCCGACTGTATTAAAGATGAGGTCAAAATCAAACAAAAATATTTATTTTTCATTTGAAATTTCAGCGCAAAAATAGAGACTTTTATATTGAAAAATATTTTAAAAGAGATGAACACAAACTCCTAATTAATGTTTTGTAAATATTATTAATACATATCATTTAATACATAATTATCTCCGAGTATTACAACCGGTAATCAACTTTTAAAATGAATTTACATTCAGATAAGAGATATAATATGTTTTTCGTTAATTACTGCCAAATGTAATCTCAAATATACAGGTATTATAAAACTTTTTCGACTGTTTTAATACTTAATTGACATTTAATGAATACTAAGACATATATTCCATTCAACACAACTTATTGCAAAACATTCATTCAATGCCATTTAAATTGTGATTCGAGTCAAAGGATTGATTGAATTGACTTTAGATATCATTTCCTGAATTGAATTCCTATACAACTAATACCTATCGCTTATAATTAGGCTTTCAATTCAAGACTTCAAACGAGGTATTAAAAGAAATTTTATTTATTCTAAAGTTATTTCCAAATATAAATCACAAGTTTTTTGCGATAAAATCTTTTAGTGAAAATCTTTTGATTCAAATCAAAAATTTTTTGATGAAAAGGATTAGATTTAAAGATACAAAAATTTTTGAGTGCTTTTTAAAAGCATCAAAAAGTGAGCCAAAAATTAAATTATATGAATCTCGAGTTGAAATAATTCTTGAATTCAATACAACAAGTTATGAAATAAGTACTCATTTGACAGAAGAAACTTTTTGAAATTTAATCACTTCATTGAAAAGAAAACTTTGAACATAAAAATAATCCAAAAGTAATTCAATTCTTATGTTATATAAGTTCTCTGAATAAACAAAATCAGTTCACAATAACAGACATTACAAGAAAAATATTTTCAGAAGCGATTCATATGTTTTCACGAGTTTTGACATCAAATTCGGAGACCATTTGAAAAGTTTAACTATCAATGAGTTACAGAAGAGTCACAAATGTTTGTCAAAAATTTATTCAAAACTCGATTCTAATATAATGTCATCATTTCTAATGATATGCCTTTTTCGCTGACTTTTATATTTTATTTTTATATTGCATTTCATTAAAGAATTTATTAATTGAGGAATAAATTCATGAAATCCTGAAACAAATTATCAGTTGAGGCGGTTTGGGTGAGCCATAGGCGAGGGGCAACATAACTGTGCTATTACTAAATCGTATAACTGGTTAATCTCTGTTAGTGTTCAGTGCTATTAGTTTTCTAATGTGATTAGACTTCATAGTCAGAGCACAGGAGGAGAAGACAAATTCAAAGAGAAAACATTACAGTCTATGCAGTGTTAGGGCACAGTTAGAGCACAGTTAGTGTACACTTCCTTATTTTGTCGTTCCTGTATTTCACCCGACGTTGTGTTTTGTGTGAATAAGAGATTTATCACTTGTTTGGATAACTGAGAGATAAAAATGATAAAAAATTGATAGAATTAGTCAATAACTACTGAAAGCATTGTATTAATAAAAAAGAGAGAAATTGTGTGAAAAAAATGTTAGTCTCTTTGAGACCATAATTAGTGTCTTGTATTTGGTTTGGATTAAATGTTCTGCTCTTGTCGTACACAATGGCAGTCATATATCACAAAAATGTGAACATACAATGGCTGGCACAGGGATGTACTGGGTGATGTCATTTCAAGTAATTCAATGTAAAAAAGTTGAAACAAAACATTAAATAAAATATTCAAACAATGAAAACAAAGTGAATTAAAACTTTGTCTTTCATTAAAGCAAAATATCTGTGGAGAGAGAGAGAGAGAGAGAGAGAGAGAGAGAGAGAGAGAGAGAGAGAGAGAGAGAGAGAATTTTGAAAAACACGACAGCAGTAGAGGAAAAATAGTACTATTTTTCAACCATTTATTTAGTCGGAAAACAATTTATTATCTCAAATATGATCTGTATTTTCAACAAAAACAGAGACAAAATGAAAATAACGTAAAAAGTTATTTAACTTTTGTTTTGTATGTGAACTGAATGTGAACTCAATATAATGTACAAAAAAATAGTTTTTTTTTGTGAATTTGTTGTTAAATATGTAAAACCATTAGAAATGGCGAGAAATTAACGAAAGATATGTTTTTGACTATAAAATGGTTGATAATATTTGACTATTATATCACTAATGCATGTAATGCCCTGTTCTGCACAGTGAGGGTCAGACTATTCTTGAAATACATTACAATTTATGACAGATATAAGACTAATATTTTCAAAAGCACGCAATCATTGCTTCAAAACCTTGTCTTCATATGTGCCTGGAGTTCATGAATACATGAAATTCATGTCCATTTCAACGCAAACTTTATTCTCGTTTTGAAAGATTAATCAAAAAATATTCTATACTGTAGTGAAAGAGTGTATAAAAAGAGTGATTCAAAAAATGATTGAAAATTACTAATTGTTAGTCAAATAGTTGTTTGAAATGATTTAGTGATTAAGTGATTAGCAAAACATTTGCTTCATTTGCTTCGAGCGAATGGCGTTTAATATAACAAAAACACATTTTAGAGCTGTTTATGCAATGCAATGAATACCACAAATTATTGTCTTTTACACACACTGTATGTCTGTCTCACTTGACTACTGGTCTTATGCCATGGGATGTCATATTCAATGTTCAGATGACTTATCATTCTTCACATCAATGATAAAAGTCATGCCCTTTCATGTCTGTGCTCTCAATGACTATTATAAGTAAAGCGAAAGTTTTTAACACACAATAACATAACCAGAAATGTAGAGGAAATCCACTAATCGTTGGGAAAAGGTATCACTTCTTTGATAACTGTGCAAAAAGTGTGCAAAAAGTCGCGAATGATTTTGTTATACTCAACAAAACCATTGCTTCGAGGCTTCAAAACTTGTATACAATTTAATTATACTCTAAAATACAGAAAAGATTTACGATTTATGATTGAAAACTGTATGTCTGACTTGTCGTGCGAATGGCGAGAGCTCTGGTATTTCCGGCGCACAGTTATTAAAATATTTGTCTTCAAAAATACAGTAAAACCTAATCTATAGCATAGTATTGTTCGCACACATAAAGTGTCACTCATTTCAAAGTCTAATAAAATAAGTCAATAAATGAGAAAATTGTTTACCAAAAAACAAGTGAAAAATTTTTAATAATAAATTGGTTTATGTTTTGCATAAGACTTACATAAGTTGGCATTGGATGCCCGGTGTTTGTGCACCTGACCCTTCAATGTTCGCAACTGTTTAAGCTTTAGCTCCTGTGCCGACACCGACTCCTTTAGGCGGCGAAGATTCATATCATACTCAGCGATGGTTTGGTTTAGGTTTTGGTCGTGCAATAAATGTTTCAATTTTTGTTCGCGACTTTCAATCAATTGGTGCTTAGTTTGTATGCATTCCTGTTGCCTGACCGCCAGTTCCCTCAGTTCATACAAATTCAAGCCTTCGTTTTGAGTCATAACTTCAAAAACTGTAGTCTTTTTTGTCTCAATGTATTTGAATAATATCGACGACTAGTTATTATGGGTTGTATTGAGCGCTCAGGTATGCCAGTGCCTGTGCTCCACCATTATGTTTATTAGTCGTCCTAAACAGGTATGCTTTGGAGCACAACCCAAATGCCTGTTGTAATACAAAGCCATTCAAACACAAACACAACTCATATGAAGTGCACAACCATTTGACTGACTTTTGGGGTCAAACAAAACGTATAGTTAATAACAAATTACAAACTTTTTGAAACACATTATCAGTTAATTGTTTTAATGACAAACACTTTCAATGAGCGAGTCGTCCGAAAGCAGTCCATTCAACGAAGGCTCC
The DNA here is from genome assembly GCA_034700825.1 of Quadroppia sp. Gr-Ori-00064. Classification (NCBI taxonomy): domain Eukaryota; kingdom Metazoa; phylum Arthropoda; class Arachnida; order Sarcoptiformes; family Quadroppiidae; genus Quadroppia; species Quadroppia sp. Gr-Ori-00064. The sequence continues at coordinate 4,290 of JAQIXR010000052.1, read as the reverse complement.
GGACTATAGACACAGCCATCCGTTTCTGGTGGTTATGTTTGGCACCCAATGTTAAACTGAACGTTAACTTTAAAAAGTCTTGTGTAGTGAATGTGACGCACAGGAGAGCCGAATAACAACTGGTAGTATTAGCACAAGTAGTTGTGGCTTCTCCTCTCCCTCTCTCTATCTCTCTCACTCTACCTCTCTCTCACCGCGCACTCCACAACATGCCTGTGCTGCCAGTGTCTCTCTCTCTCTCACTGCCTCCCATTCCTATCTCCAGCACTGGCTGTATAGCTCTCTTGCACTGTAAAGCGCACAGATAGTAAACCCCTGTCTAGAATTGGGTAAATCTATTGCAATGTTTTCCTTGGAAACGGTGGAAATGGTTGAGCCGTTGAACCAATCACTGGAAGCAATACGTGAGTCGAATAGCAGTCCAATAGTTAGTCAAAGCGTTTTTAAGTGTAAAAAAATTATTGAAATATTTGTTGTTATTATCGAAAGCCAAAGACGAGTCGACTGTACTTTAAACAAGACTAGCCGGTGCTCGAGAGAACAGGTCACTACAGGCAAACCCCAGTGCCCGCTCTCTCACCTTTTCAGGTATTACCGGATTTTGTTTAAAGCAAATAAAACTTTTTTGACTCAAAGCTATGAACTGAGAGAGACTTTACCACAAATTGGTGTTCCGTCTGATCATAAATAGGGGAACAGACCGTACAGTGAAGACATACCTGTGATGTGATCATTGCACAGATAGGTCTCGAGGTTCGGGTCGCGCGTCGAACAAGTGTTTGCATTTTGGATATAAATAATATCATAAAAAAGATCTAAAAATACTTTTCAAAATTTATGCAAACTTTCAATTGAAATGCATTACAAACAAAGTTTTTCTCTTCGTTTCCATAAGAATTGATTACATCAAAGACTATTAAAATGAATTCAACTAAAAATCAGAAATTTTTAATACTTTTCAATTCAATTGTAATTCTTTTTTTCCTTAAATTATTAAACAATTGTTAACTCAAATGTCTTTCATATTCATTATATTTGATTATTTATTTGGTTTGTTTGCACTGGTAGTGGCACTGGCAATGGCACTGGCAGTGGAAGGGTAGGTAAAACTCGAATGAGAGGCCAACAAATATACAAAAAAAAAACTCGAAATTCGTTTATCGAAAAACCTCTTCTTGTGTTTCAAACACGAATGACCTTCACTTTAATACTAGCCCTACAAGTGCTGGCAATTTCTTAACCGACTATTGAAGACTAGAACTACTGATAGCACAGACAGAGACGACTTGTTTTCAATTCAACTCTTATTTAATATTTGAAGAATTCATAAGTTTTTTGAAACAAAAGTTATTTTTATTTGAAAAACAATATTATTTCAAAGAATATATGTTTCGTTGAAAATATAAAATCAAAATTCAATGACAATTCTTATGAATTTATTTCAACAATAATTTTCTTAATAAGATATTAACAAATCTTTTGTAAATATTAATAGATTTTCACTTAATAGCGAAGAAGTAAATAATATTTAATCGTTTGAATTATATTTTTTAATAATTTCTATAAAGGATTAAAATCTGATAAAACATTTTTCGCGCCATTATTTGCAACGACTTTTTGTAAAACAAATTTTTGTAAAATAAGTCAAAAATTCTTTCGTTTTAAAAGTTCACGAAAATGACTGCTAGTTAAAGGTTTACATACCTCAGGGGTATCTCTATTGCCATTATATCTGTGAATCTAATCTCATATATCAATGAGAGACAGATGCATCAAAACAACCACCACCTTGCTTATATTTGAAAATTCATTTAACGATAATAGGCTTAATGCTATTCAATGTCACAAATGATTATTACAGCAAAAAGTATATAAAAAATAATTTTAAAGACTATCTATTAATATAAAAGTTATTGTTCACAAAATATAAGCATTTCTTAAAATTTTTTTATGAATATTAAAATTCATTTAAATTTAAGAATAAGTTATGTAAGAAATGAGTATATTATTTAAATTTACATAAAAGCAAAAAATGATATTTTAATTCACATAAAAACTATATTTTCATTCACTAATGATTTGCATATGAATTATAAATAAAATTCATTCTGACTATAATTGTATACCATTTGACAAATGTTTTATTCAAAACTAAAATTAATTTAAAATTAATTATTCATTTTTTGCAATGAATAGCAAAATATTCATTGAATTTTGAAAAAACAAATCAATTAATGAATATTTTTAATTAATTACAATTTAAAACAGTAGTGAATAATGAAATTATGGTCTATTTATTGCTGTCTAAATGAAAGACATTTCTATTTACTATTTTGAAAAGTTTTTTTTCTCTAATACTTTGCAAAAATTAATTAATTGTTTCAACAGTAAATGAAATAATTTCATTGAGTGCTTCACTAATGCTAAAAGCATTGAGTGTCCGATCAATGATTAACACAATATTGTGCTTCATATTGGACTCAATTTGAACGTCATTTGAATTGCATTACACATTATAGGCGTTGTCCTAAAATTGTATAAAAAATGATTTCAAATTATATGTTATATGACTTTTTCGCCACAACTTTACAGGTTTTATATATATATATTACAAATATATTATATTTGTGTCAATTCTGCACAAAAATCAATCCTTTTTTCTATTCTTTTCTCTCAAAATTGAAGTGAAATAAAAGTAAAATAAAAACTTATTTGAAAGACATTTGAATTATATTTTGAACGTATATTTTCAGAGAATATGCTTTTTATAATAAAACTAAACATTTCTTTTCAACTCATATTCAAAATAATTTTTTACTTTTACTTTTTTGTATCAATATTTGTGAACAAAAAAAGTTACAAAAATTTTCCAAAAATATTAAAATAAAATGTTTTGTATTGATTGATATGACAGTGAAATTGGCTGTTGTTGTGAACAGAGAAGAAATTGCATTCAATTCACAATAAGTTCAATTCATATATCAATTCCTATTATTCTTCAGCTTATATTCAAAATAAATAATTGATTTTCAATTCAAGAAAAACAACATTTTTTTTATATAAATAATTGTTTGAAAATTCGACTTTCGCTGCATTTTTATAACAATATTTGTATTAAATCTTAAATACAAATGTGAATGAACTGACATTCCTTGTGGTGAACAAAACTCAAGCCTTAATACATACACAATGAACATAAGGACATAAAAAGCCAACCCTTTTTGGTTATATAATATAATATTCAAAGAAATATTTAATTGTTATTTGATCTCAAAATCAAAACTAATGTTTGTTTTATTTATTTTTTGAAATTTGAAATAAGAAATATTTATTTAAAAATTATGTAAATATATATTAATATATATTTTGATATTAAATATCATAAAAGTCATAATAAATTTGTTTTACAGTTAAAACTTATAAAGTTATAAACCATTCAATTATTACGAAAATATTCTGTATTACTGCTTTCAAACAATATTTATCGATTCATCTCATCAAATGTCAAAGAGATATCTCTATAAGAAAACTAAAGATTAATTTAATTTGTATTCAAATGAATTAAAGAAGAAATTCTAATTATATACTCATTTACATAAGAAAGCGTTTGTCTATTGTTTTGTATTATATGAAAATATTATAACTTTTTCTGTCATATAGTTTTAATGCTAAAAATGCCATTAATTAGTGATTTATATATGATTTTTTACTGTGAATTCTTATTAAATAAAGGTTTTATTTTTGCATTCAATAAACTAATCAAAAATACAATTAATTGTAAAAATAATTATTTGATGACAATTACAGACACTAATAATGTAATTAATATTCAATTCAATATTTAAAGCGAAAAAGATTTTCAAATGAAAGTGCATTTAGTCTTACGATAGAAAATATAATAAAATATAAAAAGCGTTTATGATATTAATGATAACATTTGTCAGAATTATTGGTCCAAAAAAGAGATCAATAAATGTTTGATATATTTTTAAAAGCCTTGTCTAACATAAAAAGACTGCACATATTTGGTATAATAGCAAAGAATTGTATTTTATTAGTGGTCTATAAATTACATTTTTATGTATTATATCATATAATATACACTTTTTTCGCCTTCAATCTAAAGCCTCGTCACGTCTGCTGTAATGATGAGAGTATTGAGAAATATTAGATGAAAGTTCAGCTCAAGTTAAGTCACCAAGAATTCAGTGAACCTGAACATATATCTAATCGCATATTAAGTCATAATTTTAATAAATTCTCTCTCTCTCTCTCTCTCTCTCTCTCTCT